>PISX010005726.1:10734-104704 GCA_004024625.1 Mellivora capensis | reverse complement strand
GATTCCATTTACTATAGCACCAAGAACCATAAGATACCTGGGAATAAACCTAACCAAAGAGGTAAAGGATCTGTACTCGAGGAACTACAGAACACTCATGAAAGAAATTGAAGAAGACACAAAAAGATGGAAGACCATTCCATGTTCTTGGATCGGAAGAATAAACATTGTTAAAATGTCTATACTACCTAGAGCAATCGATACTTTTAATGCCATTCCGATCAAAATTCCACTGGTATTTTTCAAAGAGCTGGAGCAAATAATCCTAAAATTTGTATGGAATCAGAAGAGACCCCGAATTGCTAAGGAAATGTTGAAAAACAAAAATAAAACTGGTGGCATCTCATTACCTGATTTCAAGCTATACTACAAAGCTGTGATCACCAAGACAGCATGGTACTGGCATAAAAACAGACACATAGACCAGTGGAACAGAGTAGAGAGCCCAGATATGGACCCTCAACTCTATGGTCAAATAATCTTTGACAAAGCAGGAAAAAATATACAGTGGAAAAAAGACAGTCTCTTCAAAATATGGTGCTGGAAAAATTGAACAGCTATTCAATGTAATTTAATAAATGTTTCTGTATATCTCCTACATGATCACCTAGGCACTGAGTACCTATAGATGAATAAACCACAGTCCCTGCACTTGACAGTTTTCAGTAACAGAGCAAACAATACATGAATAAAGGAAATGCAGAAAGCAGGATGCTTGAAACAGCAGAAACTTGGGGAGGGGCAAAGCTAGCAAATAGATAGGAGAAACTATCTCAGGTAAAGAAAGGGGGAGGCAAAGCAGCATCCATTGAATAATGCTTCTTGGAGGTTACTCTTGGAAGCTGCATTTTAAAAGATAAGAGGTGGACAAAGCAGGGAAAAGCATTCCAGGCTGAGAAAGAGACCATGTGTAAATTAAAAAAGCAAACACCCCAGGGTGTGGACAACAAGGGTGGGGGTAGACAGTTGTGTGTTCCTGGAAGGCAAGGTGCAGGGGGCATCAGGTGGGAATGAGGCCTGCTGAGCAAGCAGATAATTGTAGACATTGCATCCTATCCCAGGGAATCTGGATATTCTGATGTCTTCTTCCACTTCCCTTTATCACATGGACTATTGTCCTGGAAACAAGTGAGTGAGTTATCTGTATCTTACCCATCTCCACTCAATCTGCACCACCTCTGAAATGAAGGGTTTTTGTCTGTCTTTAGGACAACAATTTCCTGCTTTCTAAATCTGTTCTTTCTCTTCCTCTTCCATTCAACACCTCCCCTCCCTGTCACTCCATCAGCAGATCCCCTCCTCCAACATCATACACAGTCTCACCTGTCATTATTGGTTTCATCATTAATCCTCCCCTTTCTTCTCTCATCTTATGTCATCCTATATCGCAAATGGAATGACTTATAGAGGAGAGAACACATTCTGGGCAGAGTCCAAGGTGTGACTGAAGGTGAGAACCAGCTGGTCTTAGGGCAGAAGGGAGGGTGGAGCAAGAATTGATCTCAACAAGGAAGTATTTGGAAGGGAGGGCAGTGGGTGTTTGGAGAGCAATGGGTGAGAAAAGAATGCTGTGGTCCAGCAGTGGTGGGACAGAGTTATAGCCTGAGCTGTCTATGTTTCAAACCAAAGGCAGCAGGGATCTTCTGCAGACTATACTAGATGATCCTGTGTGATACTGGATGGTAGGAAGAGGAGTCATAGCTGTTCTGTATTCTCTTGCTTACCTCATTAGTCCTCCCAATAGCCATGTGAGTCAATACTGTTGCCTCCTATTTAATAGATCAGAGATTGAGAGATTTAGTGAACTGAGCAAGGTCACGTAGCTGGTGAAGGGTGGAACTGGAGCTCAAGTCCACAGTTGCTCTATGGCAATTGGGACACTTTCAGGAGAACCTGTCCACAGGATCCTTAACAAGACAGCCTGACACATAGAAGCTCCACGCAGCCCTCATTTGGATGGTCTCTTCCTCTTCCATCTGTTCAAATAGAAATATGTACTTGGTTAGCCTTCCATCTGTGATTTCATGTCAAAATGTATTTTATTTTCCACATCCCCTTCTTTTGAATTCCAACCTCTATCTCTGTCATTAGTTTTCAATTTTAGACCATAGAGGTCTCCTTTGCCAAGGCCCTCTTTCTCCTTCTGCACTTTGATTATTATGATTTACAGCTGGGGCCCCTCCACTGGTGGTGAAAGGACAGATGTCTATCTTCTTGAAGGAATCCATTAAAAATCAGTTATCAAGCCAAATACAGTTAATCTCTCCCATGATGCTCTCTCTCCCTCACACCTGCAACCACTTTCTCATCCTGTCCTCCAGGAATTCTCTGTCCTCCCCTCCATCCACCTTGGGCCAGTCCTGGTGTTCGCCCTCTTCCTGGACGGTTCTCTTTGCCCAGCTCCTTTGGGTCTCTCAATCACTCTCTGGCCATGAATGTTCAAGTTCTTCACTTTCTCCAAGCTCAGCTGTCTCTGTTTCTTCTCACACCTGGATCTGTACCATTTCCTCCCAATTGCCTTGACTTATTGATGCTTCATGTGTTGTTACTCAATGAGGTTGACAGAATAATGGCTCCCCAAAGATGTCCACAACCTAATCTCCAATACCCGTGAATGTGTTACCTTCCATGGCAAAAGGGACTTTGCAAATGTAATTAAATTAAGGACCTTGAGATAGGAAGATTATTCAGGATTTTCTGAGCTGGCCCAATGTGATCACAGGGGACCTTACAAATGGAAGAGGGAGGCAGGAAGGGAAGTAAGAGCAGTGCAGTGTGGGAAGGACTCCAAAAGCCGCTGCTGGTTCTGAAGAAGAGGAAAGCGGGCCATAAGCCAAGGAAGGTACAAGCCTCTAGGAGATGGATTCTCCTCTAGAGGCTCCAGAACAGAATGCAGACCTGCTGACACCTTGACTTTGGTCCAGTGAGATCTGTTTTGTACTGCTACACTATGGAACTATAGAATAACAAATTTGTGTTTAAGTCATGAAATTTGTAGTAATGTCTAACAGCCACTAGAGAAAACCAACATACTCCCTCACTGAGTCTTTTTAGAGACTAAAAAATGGTGCTTGGATCAACTGAAATTACTCCAGAAAGGAGAATTTGGGATCTTCTTTGATTAACTGAAGGTCAACCTGAAAACTTTTTGCCAGAAACTTTTAGAGAAATATTCTTGAAATACTGTTTCTCCAGCTCAGTGAGCCGAGTGTACTCTACATGCTCGCTACACAGTACAGTTCATGGGCCAGCAGCCTTAGCAGCACCCAGAAGCAGACTAGGAAATAAAAATGACAAGGGGCCAACTGGCTCATTAAAACTGCATTTTAATAAGATGTACAGATGATTCAGATGCACTTAAGTTTGAAATGCACTGCTCTCCACAATTACAAATTACACTAACATATTTGTGTCGATTGCATTCTTGCAGCCAGTCACCATCTGTTGATTCAGACTTCCTCAAGTCAAGAGCTGGACAACAACTTGAAGATTGTTTCATCTTGTGGTTTTCAAACATAGTCACCAGAAGAACTTAATTTTATTTTCATCTTTTTAATATTTATTTATTTATGTATTTATTTGAGAGAAAGCGAGAACATGCATACAACAGGGGAAGCTGTAGGCAGGGGGGAAGTAGGCTCCCCACTGAGCAAGAAACCCGATGTGGGACTCGATCCCAGGACCCAGGGATCATGACTTAAGCCGAAGGCAGCTGCTCAGATGACCAAGCCACCCAGGCATCCCCAGAAAAACTTAATTTTTAAAAGAAATCTTTCCAAACAGGGGAAGGATATGTGTCCACACAACCCTACCTGCTTCCATCCATCTACAACCAGCTCGAGAGTTACTTGTGTGGATCTTTTTGGAACCTGAAAGGTTCACCTCACACAGTCTGAAAAGCACAGATTTTAAGCTAATTCCCTCTTAATATGTGTGGGAAAATGAAGACTTGGAGAGAAAATACGTGCCCAGAATCATATTACAATTATGAAGCAGCAAATGTGGGCTTGGAAGGCCTAGAAACTTCTCAACACGATAGACTTGTTAACGGACTTGACTGCACTCAATGAGGGAGGGTCTATTTCTATCACTGTTGTGATTATGGTCTCCATGTCAGAGATGAGGAACCGGAGGCCAAAGGTGTGGTGATGGATGATAAAGGATAGGGGCAGATGTTCCTGACTCCAAAGCCCCAGTTCTTTCTTATAAGCCTTCCTTCTCTGGTAGGCTTGCTGGAAAACAAGTCAAGTGTCTCAGAGAAGTAAAAGTCCTTAGACCTTCTGAAGACCCTTTATTAAGTGCAAATGCTTCTCCTTGTTGTATTTATTTTACCATCCATAAGTTTTTTAATGTGTGTCACCCAGCTCTGGACGACTTTCTGCATCCTCAGGGCTTAGCACAACAATCAGCCGTCCACAGTAAAGGCTGAGTGAGTAAGTTAATACTAACAATGACCAATCATTATTGCAAGTTCACTGCACACCAAGCATTACTCACTTCATCCTTTCTGGCCTCATTTTCCTGTTTTATAAAGTAATGATCAATGGACATATAGAAGTTTGGGTGGGATGAGATGATGGATGGATGAATGGACAAACAGATATTAAGAGGGAGCGTTGGCTGTTTAGATAGGGAAAAATATACCTAAATGTCTAGAAGATTTTTATCAAAATATTGAGTCTGGTTGCCATTCCCTTCCTTTGTGTAATTCCAAACAAAATCAGCAGAGTACAAAACCTGGAAATGCTCTTTGGATGGTGTTGATTCGAACATTATGAGAATCAAGGGATTCTTGCCCAGAAAGTGCTTCAAAAATACAGTTAGATGAGAGACTGTGGACTCTGAGAAACAAACTGAGGGTTTTGGAGGGGAGGGGGGAGGGGGTTGGGTAAGCCTGGTGGTGGGTATTAAGGAGGGCACGTATTGCATGGAGCAATGGGTGAGGTGCATTAACAATGAACTTTGGAACACAAAAATGAAAGAAAGAAAGAAAGAAAGAAAGAAAGAAAGAAAGAAAGAAAGAAAGAAAGAAAGAAAAATAAATAGAAAATAGTGTCTTCTGACTCATTAAAAAAATACAGTTAGGAGGAAGTTTCATGAAAAAATAACGGAATTTCTGGACTCTCTCACAATATATGCATACTTCTCTTTCAAGGCTTTTAAAAGATTATTTTAAGTTCAATTTTTAAAAATATATTATTTAACTAACATTCCCTCACAATAGCACTAAATAAGTAGAATACAAGGATAATATTTTATTCATCCCTTTATTTCTATCACGAAGCATAGAATTTGGAATACATTGTTTCAATAAATATCAAATAAATGAATGAATGAATGAACTTGATTGCTATCAGAAGATATTTGAACACTGACAGTTTATAAATTTTTCATTCTTTCAACAAATGCTAATAAAATCCTGCTATTCCCAAGGCCCCATCCTGGTCATCTTGAGGGATTCAGAGTGAATGCAACACTTTTGAAGCAGACATAAATTCACTGTGGTTGCATATGGGGAAACCATGAGAAATCAGGTCACTGCATGAATGTGTCCACTCAGGCAACAACGATCTATTCACCACCAACAACGTGCAGGAAGCTGTACTTTGTGAAGAGCCTGGAATACCATGCCAAGGATTTTAGATACTATTCCAGGGACCATGTGTTGTCATTGAAGGGCTTTGTACAGGGGGCTGAAACCAGAGCAGAGCTGCAAAAAGAAATGGAAGGACAATATGCTGCTATAAAATTAGGAAAAAAAAGTAAATACTCTTTCCCATAAATGCTTAGCTGTACTTGTCTCTGTCAAGTTCTGGTTTCTTTTTTAAATCTCAAAGATAAGAACTTTCTGTGGAATTCCCACATGGTATTGGAGGACATGAACTCTGGAGTCAGACAGACCTGATTTTACATTCTGGCTGTGCTTGTCATCAAGAACATGATCTTGGGTGCATATGAATCCCTCTGGGCTTCAGTGACCTCATACAAAAAATGAGAGAAACAATAGTACCACTGGTACAGAGTTATAGTGACAGTTAAATGAAGTAATAAACACAAAACACTTAGCTGTATGCATGGCATACAGTAACCACTCACTAAATACCTGATGACCAGAGCATAGCAGACAAGGGGGTGGGTGGGGCTAGCCAATGATTGAGCACCTAACGTCAGACAAGTTCTCCACTCCATGTTTAAGCATGCATTTACTCAACGAGCTTCATGAAGCCTCTACTAGGTGCTATTCTAAGGATTCTGGCTACAGCAGCGAAGAGAACAGAACAGGAACTAATGTCCTTGCCCTCAGTGAGCTCCCATTCTAGCGGCAAGCTTCGTCCCCATAGTGTGCCTATTTCCTTATCTGCGAGACAGTAGTTAAGAGCTGAACTGTCCTCACAGGGTCTTGAGGAAAATTCAGTTACTAAATGTGAAGTGCTTAAAACAGCACCTGACACAGAGCAGAGGAGTGTGGAAGGCCCTGCTATTATAAATAATAGTTTTTGTTCTTCTTAACATCTTTATTCTTTTTGTAGAGAATCATGACCTACTTCTTGCACCTCGGGCATCAGCTGCAGAACAAACTTGTAGGGACCATACTCATGTTTTACAAAGACGTCAAGTAGTCTTATTAAAATCACACAGTTATTAAAGGCAGAGCCAGAACTTAAGCAAAATCTGTCTCCAAAATTGACGCTCTTAACCCCATACAAACATTCTCCAGCTTCCTCTCCACCCACCCTTGAGAAAAATTTATTTTATATACACTGACTAGTATAAACAATTATATCATATGCTTCTTTTCCCAGAGTCATTTAAGCTCTTAATAAATGGGTTTTCCTGATTTTGCAGTGATGGATGAGAGAATTAGCAGCACTTTTGGAATTTCTACTCCCAGGCTGACCTCATTAGCCTTGTTTATAGACCAGGCAGGGCAGACAATGTTACATCCTGTAAACCGGAGAAGGACGCCCTTATAGGTTGGGGCAGCTTGCTTTGATTATCCACTTTGCGCCATGGAAACCCATACAGTAGTGATTTTTATTAAGTGTTTTAATACAAACCAGTGAGACAACTTTGGAGTTCTAAAATGCAGGCAGCCATGGGTTTTTTTGAAAAGTGACTTAAGAAGTCTGCAAATTTGTTATTCTTTCTTTCCTCCAGTAATGAATATTCTAGAGCTTTTCTCTAAAGAGAACTTGAAATCCTCTTTAATCTACAGATTAACACCTAGTTGGAAATTACATTCTTTCTCTGATAAAAGGGACAAATAAGACAAAGATCAATATTGTGTGTGGCAGTGTTTCTCAAAGAGCTAAGTTCAAAGTTACAGCTGAAGACTTCAGGGGGAAAATATGCAAAGTATATGAGAGGGAAGTTGAAAGATAAAAAAGAAAAAAATAGATTAATAAGAATCTTTGCCAGGGCAGGAAATCAACCTAGACATATTTTATTTAAGCCTTTTGACTTTCTGTTTGGGTTGAATTCCAATGGCTTTGAACTTTTTTCAAAAACATCGAAAAATATTTCTTCCAAAGGAAGAAACTCGGTGTGAATACAGGAATTCAGTGAGATCCATTAATTATTTCAGCTCCTGAAGTCCTTGGTAAAGTGTCTAGGTTCTTCTGGTGAATGAGACTCTCTGTTGCTTAGACTGACCTGAGATGCTCATAAAATAACAGGTTCCCTGATCATATCAGAATCCTACAATATTAGAAGCCCATGTGCAGTAGTGGGCTGAGGGAGGAGTTCCTAGTTTTGACAAGGCCATGGGTGACTCTGAAGCAGGTCAGGACACTCCATTTCAACCTTTCCTCAATGGTCTAGTGGTCCATTTTGTGGATGAGAAAACTGAGAACCAGAGAAGGGAAGTAATTCACCTCTGAACTTCTTTTATTAGAGTAAAATAGATCTAACAAATTTTACGATTTTAGTCATTTCTAAGGGTGCAGTCCAGTGACATTAAGTACATTTACCTTGTTGTAACACAGACACTGCCATCCATCTCCAGGACTCTCATCATCCCAGAATGAAACTGCATACCCATTCAACACCACCTCTCCATCCCCCACTCCCCAGCTCCTCACAACCATTACTCTACTTTCAGTCTCTGTGAAATTGACTATTCCAAGCACCACACGTAAGTGGAATCATATAATATTTACCTTTTTGTGTCTTCAAAGTCATCCATGTCGTAGCATGTTTCCAAATCATTCCTTTTTAAAGTTGAATAATATTCCATTGCATGTATATATCACATTTTGTTTATCTAGTCAACCACCAATGGACATTCGATTTTTATTTTTAGCCATCTTGGACCAAAGACATGACATACTCCTTAAATTCTTCCTTCTTTCTCCTGTCCCCATCCTAGGGTCACTGGATTTAACGAATGAAAATACAGAATGCCCAGTTGAATATTAGGTTTAAAAAAAAAGGTATAGATTTTTAGTGTAAGTATGCTCTATGCAATATTTGAGGCACACTTATGCTAAAAAATTATCCATTGTTTATTGAAATTCAAATTTAATTGTGTCTTAGATTTTATCTGGCAGCTCTACAGTCTATATTCAGTAAAACCACAAGGAGATTCCTGTCTACTTGGAATCTTGAGTTGCCAGAATTCTTGTTTTTGAAACTTATCTTAATCAAGATTACTGCAAAGCAAATTAAAGCATAGTATAAGCAAGCAATGTTTGTCCACTTCTCAAGATTGAAATATTTGCACCCTTGCCTCAGTCATGCAAACACCATCTCTACTTCTTAGATAAAGAAACTGATCAGGGAAATACAAATTAAAACCACAATGAGATATCACCTCACACCAGTCAGAATGGCTAAAATTAACAAGTCAGGAAATGACAGATGCTGGCGAGGATGCGGAGAAAGGGGAACCCTCCTACACTGTTGGTGGGAATGCAAGCTGGTCCAACCGCTCTGGAAAACAGGTTCCTCAAAAAGTTGAAAATAGAACTACCCTATGACCCAGCAATTGCACTACTGGGTATTTACGCTAAAGATACAAACGTAGTGATCCTAAGGGGCACGTGCACCCGAATGTTTATAGCAGCAATGTCTACAATAGCCAAACTATGGAAAGAACCTAGATGTCCATCAACAGATGAATGGATAAAGAAGATGTGATATATATACACAATGGAATACTATGCAGCCATCAAAAGAAATGAAATCTTGCCATTTTGGAACGACATGGATGGAACTAGAGGGTATCATGCTTAGTGAAATAAGTCAATCAGAGAAAGACAACTATCATATGATATCCCTGATATGAGGAAGTGGAGATGCAACATGGGGGGTTAGGGGGGTAGGAAAAGAAGAAAAGAAACAAGATGGGATTGGGAGGGAGACAACCATAAGTGACTCTTAATCTCACAAAACAAACTGAGGGTTGCTGGGGGGAGGGGGGTCGGGAAAGGGGGGTGGGATAATGGACATTGGGGAGGGTATGTGCTATGGTTAGTGCTGTGAAGTGTGTAAACTTGGCGATTCACAGACATGTACCCCTGGGGATAAAAATACTTTATATGTTTATAAAAAATAAAAAAATATAAAAAAAAAGAAAAGAAACTGAGGCTTGCATATGAAGATTTCCGAAACTCATACAGGTGATAAAAATCAAGGGTTTGGCTCAAATCCAACACTCCCAGATTTCAAATCCAGTCTTTATTTTTTTTTAATATTTCACTTTAAGAATAGAAACAGGATAGATGATGGGGGGAACAGATACCCTCATTCAATGCTGGAGGAGATGCAAAATGACACAGTTCCAAAAGGGGATTTGGCAATACCTAACAAGCAACCCAAGCAGAGATCCATCAACCCAGCAACACCACACCTGGAAATTCATCCCAAACATACACTTCCAACAGCATGAAAATACATATGCACATGGCCTTATTGTTTTATTTGTGATTAAAAATATTGGAAACTACTTAAGTGCTCAAATACAGATGTGACATAAATAAACTATAACATGTACACACAATGGAGTAATATGAACCTGAAAAAGAGATGGGAAGCTCTAGGCATGGATGTGAAGTGATCTCCAGGAAATAATGTCAAATGATGAAAGCAATGTCACAAAGTATCTTTTGTGTAAAATAGAAGATGAAGTAAGAAACAAATCTGTATCTGTCTATCTTTGCATAAAGAGCCACAGGTAGGATCAAGAAGAGAAAGCTGAAGTTGAGGGAGGGGGAACAAGGTGGAGGGAGTCTAGGAATGAACAGCACTTCTCAAAGAATAGCTCTGTCATACATTTGACCTTCAGAAGCAAGTTTATTTCTATGTCTTTAAAAAATAATTCTAAATCAGCAAAGATGGGATGGAGGAAAGAAAACATAGAACACAATACACACTAAGTAAATAAACCCAAAAGTATTTAAAACAAATGCAAAAACTATACCAACAGAGGGTGGATAACTAATCTGAGTAAGGATGACCCAGTATGTCCCTGTGCACCCTTAGTCTTGAGTGGGCCTGGAGACTGGGGGACCCCTGAATTCTGCTTTTGTGTCTGGCTTCTGCTTAGTGGGTGTGTTTTCCCCAGTGGTGTGGGTGAAGCAATTTTAAAACTATTTTAAAAGCGGTGCATGAGTGGCTCAGTCAGTTAAGCATCCAACTTTTGATTTCTAGGCTCAGGTCACGATCTCAGGGTCATAAGACTGAGCCCTGCGTCAGGCTTGCCTCTAAGCGTGCAATCTGCTTAAGATTCTCTCTCTCTCCTTCTCTGTGTGCCCCCACCTCATTCGTGTGCTCTCTCTTTCTCTCTAAAAATAAAAATAAAACTACATTAAGATGATTATAATAGGACTGAACAAATAAGTAATCTGCCATTGATGTTGTTGGGACCCAGGGTTCTCACTAAAGAAGAAGGGAAATTTAAATATGGAATGGGGGATGGCAAGAACAACCACCAGATTGGAGTTAGACGTTCCAGTCAGTGCACGCTCATGATTCCCAAAGCATGTATGAATGTGCACACAAATGTGTTATGTGTGTGTATACATGTGTATGTGTCCATGGCATGCTAGAGATAGAGATCTGATTTTTCAATTTATAGGCTTGCTGTGAGCCCATTGTTAATACAACTGTTATTAAAATTAAATTATAAGGGCACCTGAGGGGCTCAGTTAGTTAAGCAACTGCCTTCAGCTCAGGTCATGATCCTGGGGTCCTGGGATCAAGTCCTACATTGGGCTCTCAGCACAGAGAGTCTGCTTCTCCCTCTGAACCTCTCCCCTCTCATGATCTCTCTCACTCTCTCTCTCAAATAAAAAAATAAAATCTAAAAAAAAATTAAATTAAATTATATAAGCTTAAAATTAATTACATTAAAAATAAATTTAATAAATACATAAACTCATAACATCTTCATTATTTTACTACATTTTACTATTGTCTGTGTGCCTGATAGTTGCATTATTGTACCTGTTATCAATGCCATGTTCAGTAACACCACACTGGTAATTTAAAACTGGCTGCAGTTGGAGTATTGACACCATGGAAATCCATAAATACTGCAAAGCAAGGTCTTATTTGCCTTGGATCAGGTTGTTAAATGCATACCAGCCTATGATGTTGGTATGCACATATGTAAGTATGCATACATTCTCTAGTTCTGTTCTTACTATTGCAATGTTAAGAATGTACATCTAAGAATTGATAGAATATGGTGTTTGCTCATTTCTGCATCTGTCCTTTGCAACATCCATTCTGAGAGAGCAAAACCTTGTGTATTTAATGCATCACTGTGTGTGGTGTCTAGGACACAGCCTTCCACAAGGTGAGTGGTTGATAACTTTTTGCCAAATGAGTGAATAGAGAAAGAAATGACTAATCCTTCTCATTTAAAAATTCTAAGTGGCCCCTGATTTGTCATAGCTATATCACAATGAGCCTACCAAAAAATCCCAAGATTCCATCTAAGTTTGAGATTAAGAGACATTCTCTCCAGCCGTGTAAATAGAATGGCACATGAATTCACTGACGTCCACATACAGGCTGGTGTCTCCCAAGCTCCCTTTCCACCACTACCCAGAAAACTAAGACCCGATGGGCTATTGTGATCACTGCCAAATCTCCAGCTCCTAGAACAGTACTTGCCATATAGTAGTCCCTTGATTAATGAAAAGAATCTCTTCTGGCATTTTGAGGGGTGCCTGGGTGACTCAGTTGATTTAATGTCCACTTTTGGCTCCCGGTCATGATCTTGGGATCTTGGGATCAAGCCCTGTGTCAGGCTCCCTGCTCAGTGGGGAGTCTGCTTCTACCTCTCCCTCTGCCCCACCCCCTGCCCATTCATGTTTTGTTTTCTCTCTCTCTCTCTCTCTCTCTCAAATGAATAAATAATTTTTTTTAAATGAACTTGAGGCCTCTCCCTTTGGAGCAGCACTTACACACACAACCATCACTCCTTAATCAACATGCATGTGACTTCAGATAAATCAAAGGAAGTTATTCTGGGGGGGGGGGCGGGGAAGTTGGGAACCCAAGTATTCAAATCAAGTGAACAATACAATTGAGGCCAAAGAGGTTAGTCAGTGAAAACAAAAAAAATGTTCAAAGGGTAAGTCACCTTGGAGAGCCTGCCAGGTCCGGTAACACAGGAAGCCCACCCTATGATGTCATGGTCCATAGTCTGCTTAGGAATTTGGGGTTCAGCCTTTTCTGTATGTGCACTCCACTACAAACCTTGGAAATGTGAATAGCTAGCCATTCAAGTAAGCCCCTACCCATTTGAGGATAGCTCTGGCCTGATTTTTTTTTCTATTCCTTCCTTTGCAAATCCTTCAAAATCCCATCTCCTCTCCCAGAAACCTGAGGACCTCATCTACTACATGGACCCTGAACTACTTCTCATTTGAGAAGCCCAAGACACCATGCTTCCTAACTCTCTCATTACACTGGGAGAGGACCTTAGGGCTAGAAAAAGAAAGAATGTGGCAAATATCCCATGATATTTAGCCTCACAGCCCCAAATCAGAACCAAAGGCACAGAAACAATGCTGGAATGGACTCTTTTGCTGTTTCTTAGCACAACCAGCCCAACTCCTGTCTTTTCTGTCCCATGAGAGTATCCTCTGGGAAGGAGAGACCTAATTTAATAAATATCATTGAACACTTACTCTGTGTGAGGCACTGCTCTAAGGGGGTTACAAGTATTAACTCATTTTATCCTCACAAGAGCCCCATAGATTGGCCACTAATTATGCTCACCAAATACTTCTGGCTCTCCTCTCTCCCAGCACCTGCTGAACTTCCTTGGTTGGGCAAGGTCATGTGACTGGTTCTGACCAATGAGTTGGAAGCAAAGGTGATGTGTGTGTCTGCTGGGCTGAGCTAGATTGCCAGACCCTCTAGAGACCTCTTTTCCATCTGCCATGGTTATCTACAACATTCAGATGCCAAATATTTCATTAAGAAACTGTTTCTCATACATTTTATCCTTGCCTCAATCCAAAAACACAATCTCAATTTTTATGATGAAAGAATTGAGGCTCAGAGAGATCAACTGTTTCTCCAGGTCACATGATGATAATAGTTAGAGGTTGGGCCCAAAACGTTTTTGTTGTTGTTGTTGTTGTTATTGTTTTTCAACTTCATAGAAAAAGAAAGTAGATGCTTGTAATAATGATCTACTGACAAAACAGCAAAGCCCCAACCAACCCACCATAAAGAGGGAGAATCAGAGAAATAAAAATCTCTGATATTATAAACCACTGAAAAATGGGGGTCGTTGGTTATAACAGCATACTCTGGTCTCTCCTGACCGATTCTGTGAGGTGGAGCCTACCAGTGTCCTCCTTTTGAGGATGTGGAAGCTGAAGCACAGTGGTATTAAGTAACTTGCCAAGGTCACACAGCTAGAGAGCAATGGGTTTCTTATTTCAACCCAGATTATTTGGAAGGGGATTTGTCTTATTGTTCTTCCAGCTGCTTTGTCTCCCAGCAACTGATGTTTCCCACTACCCAGGCATCCACAGAGAGACTGGGGTTCCTGCCTGTCATGACCATGGCAGAAATGTGCTCTTTTTAGGACTGCCATTAAAAAGTTGCTATAGACTGGATGGCTTAAAACAGTAGACATTTATTCTCTCATAGTTCTGGAGGTGAGAAATCTGAGATCAAGTTGTCCCCAGGGCCATGTGCTCTCTAAGAGTTCTAGGGGAAAATCCTTTCCTTGCCTCTTCCAGCTTCTGGTGGCTCCATGTGATCCCTGGCCCATGGCACCATCACTCAAATCTCTGCCTCCTTCATCACTGGCCTCCTCTACTCCTGTATGTCTCTTCTCTGTGTGCCTTATATAAGGACATTTGTCATTGAAAATTAGGGTCTACCTGGATATAGTATGATCTCCTCATCTAAAGATCCTTGACTTAAGTACATTTGCAAAGACCCTATTTGGGGGGAGGAGGGAAGGCCACATTTTGAGGTTCTGGGTAGACATGAATTTTGGGGAATACTAGCCAAGCAAGTAGAGAAGGAGAATGTTAGACATCTACTCAGAACACTGCCTCTACCACCTTTCCCAGATGCAAGTGGACACTGACACCAGTAAAGGTTTAAACTTCAAAAACTTTACAAAATTGTGTTAAAGCTGTACAGAGTTGGAGATCAGGGCTGGGGGCACTGAATGGGGTTGCAGGGGAGGGGAATGTGGAGACGGCAATAAAACAAGAGTTGAGCCATTGGGCTGATTAAGTCACTTCATTCTTTGATGAGCTCTCACTGCTCAGGCCTCAGTCCTTTTAGATTCCTTCTTGTGTTGGGCAAAATTCTGCAGCAATGGGTATCCACTCAATGACATAGGCATGTCTACCTTTCCCACTTAGAGGGAAAAGCTCAGCTCCAGCTGGTGGTCCTTCAGTCCTTCGGAAAAGCCAACATGATCTCTTGCTTTATGATGGGGGAGGGTGTGACTATTTGGCCCTAGAAATAGGGATAGGAAAGTAGTGTCCTCAAGAACTCAACTACACGGGGCACCTGGGTGGCTCAGTGGGTTAAAGCCTCTGCCTTTGGCTCCGGTCATGATCCCAGGGTCCTGGGATCAAGCCCCACATCAGGCTCTCTGCTCAGCAGGGAGCCTGCTTCCCCTTCTCTCTCTGCCTGCCTCTCTGCCTACTTGTGATCTCTATCTGTCAAATAAATAAATAAAATCTTAAAAAGAAAAAAAAGAACTCAGCTACAGATGTCTTGCTTGACCAGACTCTCTAATTCACCAAAGAAGCTTGGACTCTCCACTATCCTGTACACAGCCTGCTCACTCACTTGTCCTACTTCCCTGGCCCTCTGAAAGTATTTGAGTTTGAGCCTCTCTGGGATATATAAAATTAAAATACCTCACCACCAAGAGAATCAATTTCATTCTGAAAATTCTTGTCTGGTCTACATTAAAAATTCATAATCTCTCTCCTAACATAACTGACCTCATTTCTTGAGCACTAATAACCTTAGCCTTATTGTGCATTTGCCGGTCCCATCCTCCCTGCCAATTCCACCCCCTTCTTCCTGCCCTGAGTCACATTACAAGGTTCCGATATTGAAAGGCCCCATGCCCCAAGAGTTTCTCTCTAATCATTAGGTTTCTCCACTCACCACAGGAGGGAAGATCAAAGAAGAGTTTCTATTATCACTGGATGCCAGTGATTTTTGCAACCTGCTGGAATGTACTGATAGCATAGCAAGATGGATATTTTAGACGAAGAGGAACAGTTCTCAAAACCAGACAGACCCAGGCTCTGCATTTGGCTTGCTGAGAAAGCTTACACAGAGATACCTCAAGTCTTAGCATCTCCCTGCCTTCATATCTAAACAGGAGTAGCAGTACTCTACTTGGAGAAGTTAGATGAGGTGATAGAAGCAAAATCTCTTCTCATGCTGCAAAACGTATACAAACACACAAGATTGCTATTTTTCAATCCATGCGCTTCCAGTTTCCTCCTACATGAATCTACTCTTCCATCCATATCCAGAACTGCCAACCAACCCTTGGTTTCTTCAGCTTGCAAAAGCTGTAGACAAGCCCATTGGAAGACAGATGTGGGTAATCAGAGACATGACTTCAAAATGGAAACACTAACACCATCATCATTATGGTCCTGGTATAATTTCAGGAGAAGTACTTCCTTCCTACCCATCCACTCCCAGCAATTACTTTCAGGTTCCCTTCACAGAATGATTATAACTGGATCCCCAATTTGGCTGCTTATGTCAATGATAATCATCTCCATAGTCTGTAATTATTGAAACCTGCTGAATCTCTACCAGCACCCGCCCTTGGAAAAGGAAAAAGAATTAAGCACATCACCAACAGATGTGACCAAAATAAAGGAGATGAAATATGGGACTCCTCAGTGAACCCCTCCTGCCACACATTACTCCATCGATTTTACTGCAATGTGGGGAGACATAAATTAGAAATAATAATGCACATTTATTAACATCTCCAATGTGCCATTATTTCTCTTAACCCCTGTGTACCTGTCATGGTACTCTAAAAAAACAGAACCAAAGAATATACACACATATGCAAACACACACACGCATGCATGTTATTAGTGACTGAAAACAACACCCATTTAATAGCTCACAGTTTGGTAGGTCAGAAGCTGGGGTGGGGCGGGGTAGGGGGTCAGCTGGATTTTATATGCAGAGTCTAATAAGCCCCAAATCACGGTATTGGCCATGCCACACTTACCTGAGGGTCCCAAGGAAGAACCTGCTTCAAGCTCATTGAGACTGCTGACAGAATCCATTTTCTTGCAGCAGTAGTAGGACTGATTCCTCACTTTCCTGCTGGCTATGACCCAGGGCCCACTCTGCTTCTAGAAGCCACCTGCATTCACATTACTTCTCACGTGGCCTCCACAAAATTCAAAGCAGTGACAGCATATTGAATCCTCCTCACCTTGGAATCTCTCTAACATCCTGTATTGCGGCCAGTAAACCAGAGGAAATGCTCTGCTTTTAAGGGCTCACCTAGATAATATCTCTATTATCTGGATATTAGAGATTTTATCTAGATAATATCTAGATAATCTAGATATTCACCCAGATAATCTCCTAGAGATAATCTCCTAGGAGGCGCACCTAGATAATCTCCCTCTCTTAACTGTGCTGTCATATCATAAAACACAATCACCAGAGTAGTATCTCATCACCTGCATAGTTTCCAGGGATTAAGGTATACGATTCCTGTGTTTTCCAACACCACGAAGCAACTCTCCAAATCTCAGTGAACACTGACCAACTGTCCCACAAATTCAACTGAATTCTGATACACTTACCTGCAGATAGTGTCAGATCCCACTGGTTAAGGGCTCAGCCTCACAGGACTGCCCCACCCCCCAGACACCAATCACAAGCCCAGGTTGTCCCTGTGCTTCTGACTGACAAGCTGTAGATCAGAGGCTCCCATGTCTTCCTGCCCCTTGGGTTCCATTAATTTACTACAGTAGCTCACAGAACTCAGAGAGATATTTTACTAACTAGGTTATCAGTTTATTATGAAAGGATGTAATTCAGAAAGAGCCAGATGGGAGAGATGCCCAGGCAAATTATGTGAGAAGTGGCACAGAGCTTCTATGTCTTCTCCAAGTGAGCACACTTACGTTCATCAAGTAGGAAGCCCTGCAAACTCCATGCTTTTGAGTTTTATGGAGGCTTCATTACATAGGCATAATTAATCAAATCATTGACCATTGGATATTGATTCAACCTCCAGCCCCTTCCTCCCACAACCCCACCCATGACCTGGAACCTGAACTCATGCTTAAAAAGTCAAGCATGTGGGATGCCTGGGTGGCTCAGTTGGTTGAGTGGCTGCCTTCGGCTCGGGTGGTGATCCCGGCATCCGGGCATTGAGTCCCACATTGGGTTCCTTGCTTGGCGGGGAGCCTGCTTCTTCCTCTGCCTCTGCCTGCCACTCTGTCTGCCTGTGCTCGCTCTCTCTCTTTGACAAAATGAATGGATAAAATCTTTTTAAAAAAAAGTCAAGCATGTTTCCTCCCTCTCTCCTCATCCAAATAATACCCACACACACTTAGAAAAACTAGTTTTCATAGATTATTAGAAAAGTAACTTTGGTGTTAAGCTCATTTCTGCTGAAGCACAAGCAACTGAAAGAACAATGAATTAGTTCAGTATTTTGTGAGTGACTTGGTACTGTGTGACAGACTTGTCCATTTGTGAACAGGACTGGCTATGATCACCTTCTTCACTGGAGTGGGATGTCAACAGTTAGCAGACGGGGTACTCTGGCAGCTAATGGCTCAAAGTGATAGAGAGGAGGTCTAACCTGGTATAGGAGACTCGGGAAATCCTTCCAGAGGGACTTGCAATTTATGGGAGTCAATTCAAAGAGAAAAAATCCAAATAGCATTTTTGAGGAGATATTTTTGGATCAGGGCCCTTTCCTTTGAAATCCTTCAAACCACAGCCCTGGGATGATATAAGAGATTCTTCTGAATCTCTGTGTAAGGTAGAGAACACTTGCCTTGGATGGAAGTTTGAGATCCAGAGCATGGGTTCTCAACCTGACATTAGCAGCAATCATTGGGAATACACACACTAGCTCTGAGCCTCGGTTCTTGAAAAACCTTGGATAGTTTTTGTTTTGTTTTGTTTTTTAATCTCAATGGTAAAATAACTCTATGATCCTCCTTTTCAAGAATGCAGTCCTGGAGACAGCAGTGAGGTGTAAGGGGAGCTCATCAAAGGAAAAGCCAAATACCTGGAAACCATTTATGAGAAACCATCCCAGCCATGGTGGCCCTAGGGCAGGATGGAGAGCTGGATCCAAGTCATTGAGCAGAAGCCAGAAAAGCTGGTGGCAATGGAGTGGGCTAAGAAAAGGTGGCCTGGAGGAACTCTGTTGTTGACAACTTTCTATACAGTCCCACCTCAGGCCTGGCAGCCAGCTGGGTTCAGTAAGGATATACATCTCTTCCAACTATGTGACTCAAGTCCTGCTGAAAACACTGAATCCCTCAGTGCCCATCAGCCACTTTCTCCTTTGACATTTTAACAACTCAAATGGAAAACTCTTGGGGACCCAGTTTCTGAAGCATAATGAGTCGTGTCATCAAGTTAAATGATGCCACCTGCATGATTTGTTTCATCTGGAAGGCTTTTAGGGTCTGTTCCTTTTTTTTTTTTTTAAGAGTTTGAACAGGTGGCCACCAGATGCCAGTCTCTATTCCTTGAGTTGTGTTGGCTGCTTATAGTTGGGATAATTTAATGACCGATCCTCACTTAAGTTGGTGCCCAGTTACTGCCAAGCTGGACTTCTATTATTATGGGCATTTATATCCAGGACTATTGAAGGCTTAATGAAAAGAGTGTAGAGATGGGTCTGGAAAATAGTCCGAAGGATAGAGTGGCTGGAGGTGACAGAAGATTTAGAATTTTTAATTTAGAACACTATGCCTAGATTTAAAAAAAAACAACAAATGAAAATACATATATAAAAATAAGGCCAACTAATAGGTAATAATTAAAACAATTATCAAATCATAGTACTTTCCAAGATTTTCTAATGTTTATCAGAAATATTTCTCTGGCACAATGAACTGAAGATAACACAAGGAATATTTGAACATCAATAGTCATAATGTTTGCCTTACTACTGCAGCATTCGCATTTCTTTTTTTTTTAAGATTTTATTTTATTTATTTGACAGACAGAGATTACTATCAGGCAACAGAGGCAGACAGAGAGAGAGAGGAAGAAGCAGGCTCTCTGCGGAGCAGAGAGCCTGATGTGGGGCTCGATCCCAGGATACCAGGATCATGACCTGAGCCGAAAGCAGAGGCTTTAACCCACTGAGCCACCCAGGCGCCCCAAGCATTCGCATTTCTGAACAGGATATGCAAACCAAAAGGAAGAGTCAGAATTCTCAAGATAATTGCAAGAAATATTTTCAATGTTTTTTCTTTTTGTCAACTTTATTTAGGTATAATTCACATATAAAATATATATAATGCAACCATTTTAGGAGGAAGGTTCAAGGACTTGTGACAACTGTGTACCATTGTAACCACAGCCAGTTAAGAAATAGAATGTTCTCAGTACTCCCCCAGTTTTTTCTGGAGTCCTTCCCTGAAGCCCCTTTGCTTTCAGTCCCCACTCCCACCCCAGATCTAGGCAACCACTGATCTGCTTTGTCCCTATAAATTCGTTTGCCTGCTCTAGAATTTCTTATAAATGGATTCATACCTCCCAAGACAGTATCCCACCTCCCAGAACAGAGTTCCATGAGACTTCATAGCTCTCCATCTCCATATCATCCACATCAAGATCCAGGCTAATGATATATTCTCTTTTCCATCTGGTTTCTTTGATTCAGTAATGTTTTTGAGACTCATCCATGTTGCACCCCTTCATTTTTTTTTTCTGAGTAGTATTCCACTGTATGAATTTACCACAATTGGTTTATTTGTTCATCAACTGATAACTTTTGGATTGCTTCTAAGTTGTACTGCTGAGTAGTGTTCTATCACATGGATATACTTTGAATTGTTGTTCTGATCACAGATGGATATTTTGTTTCCAGCTTAGGACTATTATGAACTATGCTGCTAAGAACATTTTTGTATTCACTTCTTGCAGATATTCTTTGATTTCTCTTGGGTAAATTGCCTACAAATGAAATTGCTGGATTTCATGATAAGGGCAGTTAACTCTAAATGAATGTGTCAACCAATTCTCAAGAGTGTTTGTACTGTTCTACTTGCCACCAGCATCATACAAGAGTTCCAGTTGTTCCAGATATTTTTCCACTCTTGTCACTATTGGTCTTCTATTTACTTATTTATTTTTACTTTTTTAGAGAGCGAGAGAAAGAGAGCAGGCAAGCAGGGGGCAAGGAGGGGCAGAGAGAGAGAGGGAGAGAGAGAAACTTAAGCAGGTTCTACGTGGGGTTCAGTCCCACAACCCTGAAGTCATGACCTGAACATAAATCAAGATTTAAACACTCAACCGACTGAACCACCCAAGTGCCTCTTGGTCTTTTACATTTTAGCCACATTACAGGGTATGTAGCATTACCTCACTATGCTCTTACTTCCCACTTCCCTGGTGACACTTTTTCAGATAGGAAGAGAGAAGACCTGGATGCAGGTATAAGAGAAAAGGCTAATGAGTAGAGTTACCATATATTCTAGCGTGTATAGGACAGCCCTGGATTATACCCAGTGTCCTAGTATAACTAACAATAGCACCCTTGTATTAATTTGCTCAGGCTGCCATAACAAAATACCACAGATTGTATGGCTTTATTTATAGGAATTTATTTTTCACAGTTCTGGAGACTAAGAAGTCCGAGACAGGTGTTGGTCAACTTGGTCCCCCAATGAAGCTTCCCTTCCCAGCTTGCAGGTGACCACCTTCTCTCTGGGTCCTCACATAGTGGAAAGAGAGAGAGAAGAAGCAAGCTCCCTGGTGCCTCTTCTTATGAGGGTACTAAACCCATCATGTGGGTCCTACCTTCCTAACATCTATACCTGACTACTTCCTAAAAGCCCCATCTCCAAATATCGTCATACTGGGATTAGAATTTCAACATATGAATTTGGGAGACGGGGACACTGCATAGCAGCCTTGTAATTTGGATTCGGCTTTGCTGTTGGGTGTGTGATGCAGTCTTCTCTAACTACTCACAAAACCTCCAGTACATCTGTATTTCTCACCAATATATTTGAGGTTATAGTTGTGTTTGCGAGTCAGGTACCAAGAGCAGAAGTTATCTGGTGAGACCCCATTATTCATGTTATAATTATTATTTTTTATTTATTTTATTTATTATAATTATTATAAGCTTTGAAAACATTCAAAAGTATACACTATGTGCATCATCTTATTAAACTATTAGTTGTTGTTGTTGTTGTTGTTGTTGTTTTAGTCTAGTGTTTTGGTTTGAAGAGCAAAACTTACATCCTAAAAGCACACTGTAAATTAAAGAACAACCATTATAAATGAAAATATATTATTTCAAATTCTGGCCAATTCCAAAATAAATGTGAAGATTTATCTTCTAACATTTTATTTTGACCTTTTGTGAATTGAAAGGATTATACTGCACACTCAGGTACAAGTTTATCCATGAAGACAAAATAAAAGTTGAGCCAGAGATTCTGTCCATCTCCAAACCAAATTCAAGAAAAAAATGCTTTCTTTTTTTTTCATTTTATTTTTTTTTACATTTTATTTTATTTTTTTATTTCATTTCTTTTCAGCGTAACAAAATTCATAGTTTTACAACACACCCAGTGCTCCATGCAATGTGTGCCCTCCATAATACCCACCACCTGGCTCCCCCAACCTGCCACCCCCCGCCTCTTCAAAACCCTCAGGTTGTTTTTCAGAGTCCATAGTCTCTCATGGTTCATCTCCCCCCCAATTTCCCTCAACTCCCTTCTCTTCTCCATCTCCCCATGTCCTCCGTGTTATTTGTTAACTCCGCAAATTGATTCATTTCCCATTTTCCTCTTTCATTCTGGTAGTAAACTACAATCAGAATGTAATGATTTTAGTTCTACATAGTCTGTCTCTTTCCTGTTCACAATATGGTTCACAATATAATAATGTCCAATACCAAGCATTATATCTGGTAGCACTTCATAACAGGTTAAAAATGGATAGAAGCATGCATGCATATCTTAAGTTTGCTACATAACTCTGAACACATTTTCACAACATAACCTATCATGTGGTTTTACCCTTATGGGGCTTCTTTTGGCAATTTTTTAGCATATACATAAATACAAGATATCTTATGAGGCACCATGGATAATAGAAAATTACAAAGAAGGTTAAGACATAATCTCAACCTTGGAGAAACTTATACTTTAATATGAAAAGGGTGGGCACTCACATAAAGAACTGTAACATAAAGCCGAAAGCAATAAATACCCTGTAAGTGAGATAAATGATTATAGCTTGGAAGCTTTGAATGTCCTCGTAGGCAGGGCTTTGCTCTGCCAAGAGAACTATGCATATAAGAATTATCAGCCAAGTGGGGGATAAAGTAATACTTACTAGCTTTGCAAGTGCCTATTTATACCACCTAATCTCTTCCAGTCCCATCCATGTTGATACAAAAGTTGGGTATTCATCCTTTCTGATGGAGGCATAATACCCCATAGTATATATGGACCATATCTTCTTTATCTATTAGTCCATTGAAGGGTATCTTGGTTCTTTCCACCGTCTGGCAACTGTGGCCATTGCTGCTATGAACATTGGGGTACAGCTTGCCCTTCTTTTCACTACATCTGTACCTTTGGGGTAAATACCCAGTAGTGCAATTGCAGGGTCATAGGGTAGCTCTATTTTTAATTTCTTAAGGAATCTCCAAACTTTTTTCCAAACTGTTGCATTCCCACAACAGTGTAAGAGAATTCCCCTTTCTCCACATCCTCTCCAACACTTGTTGTTTGCTGTCTTGCTAATTTTGGCCATTCTAACTGGTGTAAAGTGGTATCTCAATGTGGTTTAATGGTTGCTATTTTAAGTCATGAAGTTGTTGATTTTAACCTAGAAATAGGTAAATCATATATCCTAAATGAGATTGCTCTGGACTGAATTGTGTTACTCCAGAATTCATCCATTGGAGCCCTGTCTTAAAATGTGATGGTATCTGAAGGTGGGGGCTTTGAGAAATAAGTTGGTTTAGATGAGGTCATGAAGGTGAGGGCCTCATGACAGGCTTTGTGCCCCTATAAGAAAAGGAAGAGACACTCTCACTTCTGTCCCCATGTGAGAACCATGAGAAGGCAGCCATCTAAAACACCAGGAAGAGAACCCTCATTAGAACCTGACCACACTGGCACCCTGATTTCAGACTTCCAGCCTCCAGAACTGTAAGAAAATAAGTGTTTGTTGTTTAAGCCACCAATTTACAGTATTTTGTTATGGCAGCCCGAGCAGACTAGAACAGCTTTTGGTACTGAGAAGCAGAGTGCTGCTGTAGCAAATACTTGAACATACAGAAGCAACTTAGGCATTGAGTCATAGATAGAGACTGGAAGAGTTTTGGGGTATACGAGAAATATGGACATTAATGGAAATCCTACAAGGTCTCAGACAGATGAGGAACATGCAATTGGGAACTGAAGGAAAGTAATCCTTGTTTAAAATTTTAGAATCAGCAGAAAATGTGGTTGAACTGTATTCTAGTGTTTTGTGGGAGCCAGAAAGTGTGAACAATAAAACTGGATGTTTGGCTTGCTTTCTTCTGACTTCTTACAGTGAAATGCCAAAAGACATAGATTAATTTAAAAAAGAATTGTTAAGCAAAAAAAGGAAACAGAACTTGAGGATTTAGAAAATTCTCAGCTGATCCATATTGTAAAAATGAGAAATCTTGTTCTGAAGAACACACTAAGGGTGTAGCTGAACAACAATTTGATAAAGAGATCAAGGGTAGAGCTCACAAACTTAATCAGATGTCTCAATAGAAGCCAGGAATATAGATGAGATTTTATCAGCAGAGACATTGCCACTTTGAAGCAAAGGAGGAAAAAAAGGTGGGAAAGAATGAAGAAAGTTTGTCAATTTTTTTTTGGATTTTATAGGATGGAACCATATTGCTTATAAACATGTACTATATTTCCAGAAAAGGGAAGGGGGAACCCACAAAGCAATTCAGAATCATCAGGGCTACCACTCTCACTACAAACCCAGAGTGCACAGACCCAGGAGCAAGACTGCCTCCACCTCAGTTTCAAAGGGTGAGACCACCACTCAGTATAGCCTCATGGGTGCGGGCACTCTGCTAAACTGTGGGGGTGATGCTATTACCCCAGGCAGGCTGGAGGGCAGAGCATCAAACCAAAGAGGATTATTCACACGACTTAAGATATAATACAAATTGCCTTGCTAAGTTTTGGGCTTGCTTGATGCCTATTATCCCTTCTTCTTTCCTATTTCTCCCTTTTAGAATGAGAATGTCTATCCTATGCCTCTTTTGGAAGCACACACTCAACTGGTTTCACAGATTCACAGCTGGAGAGAAGTCTGCCTCAGGATGAATTCTACCTACAGTTTCACCCATATCTAACTTAGCTGATATTTATTTTTTTTATTGACATATAATGCATTATTTGTTTCAGGTATACAGCTCTGTGAATCATCAGTCTTACACAATTCATAGCACTCACCATAGCACATACCCTCCCCAATGTCCATCACCTAGCCACTCAATCCTTTCCACCCCTCTCCCCTCCAGCAACCCTCAGTTTGTTTCCTGAGATTAAGAGTCTCTTATGGTTTGTCTCCCTCTCTGGTTTCATCTTATTTCATTTTTCCCTCCCTTCCCCTATGATCCTCTGTCTTGTTTCTCAAATTCCTCATACCAGTAAGATCATATGATAATTGTCTTTCTCTGATTGACTTATTTCGCTGAGCATAATACCCTCGAGTTCCCTCCACATCGTTGCAAATCACAAGATTTCGGTTTTTTGATGGCTGTATAGTATTCCATTGTGTATATATACCACCTCTTCTTTATCCATTCATCTCTTGATGGACTTAGCTGATATTTAAGTGAGAATTTGGACTTTAGAGTTGATAATAGAACAAGTCAAGGCTTCTGGGACTATTGAGACAGAATGAATGCATTCTGAATACAAGAAAAACATGAATTTGGGGGGACCAGAGGCAGAGTGTTATGGACTGAATTGTGTTTCCCCAAAATTCATATGTTGAAATCCTAACACTTGATGTGATAGCATTTGGAGATGGGCCTTTGGGAGATATTTAATTTTAGATGTCACAAGGGTAGGGCCCTTATGATGAGATTAGTGTCCTGTTTAAAAAGAAAAAAGTGGGGGGGGCACACCAGAACTCTCTCTCCCTTCCATGTGAGAACACAGTGAGAAGGTGCCCTCTACAAGACAGAAAGAGTGCTCTCACCAACAGACACCTGCTGGCACTCTGATCTCAGAGCTCCAGCCTCCAGAAACATGAGAAAATACATTTCTACTATTTGAAATGCCCAGTTTATGACATTTTGTTATGGCAGGTGAAAAGATTCCTATATATAACCATTATCATCCAAACTTATTTTACTTTCCTGTCCCTTCTCATGGAACGTTCCAGAATATGACTCCACAGGCAATACTCCAGGGAAACACTGGGATAAATAAATCATAATAATACAAATATGTCAAGATACAAGATCTTAGAGACAAAATAAAAAAAGGACAATCAGGATTTTATGGTGGAATGTTTTGGGGAAGTAGAAAAGGGAGTAAAAGCAATATTTAAAATCCTGAAAACCCGAGAGGCTTGTGATATTAATGACAGAATTAGGCAACTCAGGAAGAGTGAGTTTGAGGGCTAATAGTTTTGCCTTCAAGATATTAAACCTGAAGGGAATGTATTATCCTCAGGAAGTGAAAGCCAGCAGGCATGAGAAAAGTGCTATGGGAGAGGTCATATTAGTTCTATAGGTTCCAAATACTGGGTGACCAACTCATGAAAGAAAGATCCTGTAGAGCAAAGAGAGTCAAAGTCCAAGTGAGGCACTTTAAAGTGCTGTGACATAGGAGGGACAAACATACAGAGACACAGAGTGGGAAAATGAGTTTTCAAGGCCAGTAGCAGAGTTCAGACTATAACTCAGACTGTTGATTTCTTGATAAGCCTACAGCCTACAGTGCTCATGAGCCATTTAGCAATTAATTGGATATTGGTTCACTGAAGGGCAACCACCCAAGATGACAACCTAATTGAAATCATGTTGCATGAAGAACAGTTGAAAGAGCCAGAATCATCAAACTTGGGATAAGGAAGATGGACCTGTGGGGAGGGAAGAGGCTGAGTGTTGCCTTTGGAATTTGTAACAGCTTGTATGTGTGGAAAATGGAACAGGAATATTTACTGTTACTCAGAGAATAACCTGGTGAAGTTATGGCCTTTCTCCCTGGGATCTGTCAGACAGAAGTGGACTGGCGTTCTGCCAAAGCTATACAGGAGGCTCAAGAATAGAGAGATAGTTAATTAGAACCTCTCAAATCTTCCAAATCTGCACTTCTATGATTTAGAGATTGTCTCCTTTTCTAGTTTTGACTATTTGCAATAAGTTAATCTGCTACCTTACATCACCAGGAAAGTTAAAACAGGTTTTCATATTTTTCTCACCAAGACTGGAAACCATGAATGTGAGTGCCTGAGAGACTCAAAGAAATGGCTCTGCCCCATCTCCATCTCTCAGAGCTAATAGGGACAAGAACACAGTAGGCACCTGTGTACCATCTGATCCTCTGGAGCATGTCAACACCCCCTGAGTGGCTTCACCTCATAGTTAGGACCAGATTATTTCCTACCATTCTCAATAAAGAATATTTCATTTACTCTCCAATCTCCAAATATCAGTAACATCTTCCAAGAGGCAGATGAAATTTTCCAACAAGATTCATTTTTCCTTTGGCCTCTTCCTCGATGTCTTCACATGTTTGATAGAACACAGCAAAGGCTTTATTATAAAATCCAGATGAAGCCACCTGGGTTTTAGTATATAATTGGAAACTTGGCTGCTGCATGCATGGAAAGGAGAAGAAATAAAGTCAACCATAAGAGCACAAACCTTAATATATGAAAAATGTTCAAACTTTATAATTACATTCAGATAAGGAACTGCATGTTTTCCAAGAATAACAACCTGCTGCCTCTAAGAGTTTAGCATGTCTTTCAGAAGTAGTCTGTATTCATCTCTAATGTAATAGATGCTAAGGAAAATATACGGTGTAAGCATATTCTCTTCATTTGGCAGTCTACAATAGCCAAACTATGGAAAGAGCCTAGATGTCCATCAACAGATGAATGGATAAAGAAGATGTGGTATATATACACGATGGAATACTATGGAGATTGTGTTTTAATCAGCATTGAAGAGAACCAGACAACCCACATTCAAATCCCAGCTTTGTGGGGCACCTAGGTGGCTCAGTCAGTTAAGAATCAGGCTCATGGTTTTGGCTCAGGTCATGATTTCAGGATCCTGGGATGGGGCCCCTCCTTTGGGGAGTGGTGGTCCATGCTCAGCATGGGGTCTTCTTGAGATACCCTCTCCCTCTCTCTCTGCCCCTCCCCCTGCTCACAGTCTTGCTCTCTCTCTCTCAAATAAATAAAATTTTTAAAAAAATCTTAGCTTTGCTACTTACTGGCTACATGACCTTGAACTAGTCACTTAACCTGTCTGTACTCTATTTAGGCTCCCATCTATAAATTGAAGATAATATTAGTATCTACCTCACAGGATTATTGAAAGAATTATATGAGTTCATACACATACAGAACACATGAAACAGTGCCTAGCACATAATTGATGCTCAACAAATGTTCCCCATTTTTATCACCACTGCTTTAAAATGGTAGAAGATAAAAGGGCCTGACCCTTTTAAAAGAGTTTGCAGAATGAAGGAAGTGTTATTTCTAGTAGGGAGAGCCCAAAATAGTTGCGTGAGAAACAAAAATGTATGAAATAGGGCCTCCTGTGTTCCCATGTAGAGCAGTTCAAAGCCAGCACACATGGCCTGAGTAGAGCGCAGCTTTTGGAAATATTAGCTCTCGATTAGCACTAATATGCTGTTTAGCACATTTCAATTGAGGAGCAGCCTGGAACAGTCAATGTCAGGATGACAGCCTTGTTCTGTACACACAGTAACATAAATGTTTGGGTAAGCGGAGTTTGCACTAGTCAAATACTAACGAGTGTATTTAACTTGTAACTTGGGAGTTTATACCTTCCTTTATCCCCTGCTTTGAAGGTTGCTTGTGAAAGCTGACAGCAACTAATTGGACAATTTTCTTAATAAATGCAAATATTTTTTTAAAGATTTTATTTATTTATTTGACTGACAGAGATCACAGGCAGGCAGAGAGGCAAGCAGAGAGAAAGGAAGGGCAGCAGGCTCCCCGCTGAGCAGACAGCCCACGCGGGGCTCGATCCCAGCACACCGGGATCAGGACCTGAGCCGAAGGCAGAGGTTTTAACCCACTGAGCCACCCAGGCGCCCAAATAAATGTAAATATTTTTAAAGATGGGAAATAAATTTTGTTTTCAGCATCTATTTCTGTCACACTAATCTTTCCACGGTTTCCAATTTACTTAGCCCAATAGTGCACCATTTATAAACCTTAAATTTATAATGTTCACAGTAGACATTTAGCTAGATTGGTTTTGCAAGAGCAAGAAAGTGGTGATTTATTTTTAATATAAAAATACCCATCATTTGTTCAGTACTTTTTATTGTATCAGGCCCTCTTCTGCATTCTTTGCATGTATCATCTCTTTTAATCTTCCATAAATCTTTCAAGGCAACTATCTAATGTATTAGAGTTGTTGATTCTAGCCAACTCCCACAAACCCCCAAACTCAGTGGAGGAACACAGCATAGGTTCGTATACAATTCAGTAATGTGTGATGCGGTCGGACAGTTCTGCTATGCAGCGTCTTCCAAGAGATGCCTCAGGGTTTAGGGTGCTTTCTACTATGGAGCTCCAGCTCCTCTTTTGCTTCCAGCCAAGAGGATAAAGGAAAGAGAAAAAATGTGGAGTAGGTACACCAGCTGCTGTGGTAAATCACAGTGACTCACAGTAAGTCCTGCTAAGTAACATAGTGAGGTGTTTAATTAACTCTCGTTAATTAACCCTACGTTACTCCTTCTCACCTCCCATTGGTTGAAATCAGTCACGTGGTCAACAAACAGGAGGGAGGTGGGGAAATAATGAGGAATCTGTAGACGGCCTGAAATCCTAAACACACCTGCCATAATTTACTCTTCTGGTCCCCAAATATTCATTTGCTTCTCTCTTTTGTTATGTATAAGGAAAAGAACACAAACACAGAATACACCCCTCTTCAAAGGAAAACAACCTCAAATTCCATCTGGTCACTGCATTGAGATCAAAGTGCAGACTTATGAGTTATGTGAAGCTCTTGTCATAAGTCTGGATGTCCCATCTCTTGATCCAGTGATCTGTAAACAAGAGGAAAGTGATCTCTGTCACTCCAAAAGACAAGTTTCTTCCCTCTCTCATGCTCTCCCTTCCTTCTCTCTCTCTCTCTCTCACACACACATACACAACAAATGGAGTTACAGTGATGATACAAATACAACAAAAATTTCATGGAAGCATTCTGGATATGGGCCTGGTCCTGATTTCTGGGGAGAACTTCATTGTCCTTCTCTATGGCCATCAGTTCTTCCTTCTAAGAGTCTCCCCTTGCTAACTCTGAAGCATGTGTTGGGAAGCCAGCCCTCCATGCAGCCCACAGTTCACCTGCAGGTGGGAGAGGTTGTTTTCAGTCCTCAAAGATATTTCTAGTACAGGCTTATAGTAACTTTAGCAATGTAAGACCTTCAAAAGACTGTAGGTTCCTAAAAGCCATCAAATTTAAGTACCATCTCTCTCTTCCCTTTTATATCTGTTTGTAATTTAACCATTTATTTCCCAGGCTCATCTCCTTCTTGAAACACCTTGCAAAATGCAGTCAACAGCAGCCAGCACACACAATGGATGTTTCCCTGCCATGCACCCTGCCACCCCACACCCAGCCTCCAGTCCTGGATCTACAGGGTGATGTGGCACAGACGGCTTTGCAAGTTATCGTAGATGTCACCACATTTCAGCAAATGTGGTGCTGGGGCAAAACATGGCACATCACCTTGCCAGCCTCTGGTATCCATCTCCTTGCCACTCAGCTCCTAACTACTTGGCCAATGGCACTGAGTGTGGGTTTTTGTCAGAGCGGCACCCCACATCCTTTACTAATTTTAGTACTGGTCAGGGGAAGAATGTTAACTGTTGCGGTATATCACAGTGATACACAGCAGGTCCTGCTAAATAATGTAAGTGAGGTGTTTAGTAAACTTTTGTTGGATAAATGCAGCATTTTGTGTATATATACAAATAAATTGTTTAACATATTTGTATGTAATCCTTCACAATTAAGGAAGGAAATGCTTAAACAAAGGAATTCAAGGTCACATAACTGGAAAATCATGGATGCTGGTCTGGGACACTACATGTACTGGTGCCTGTAGATGTCTCCTCAGTAGAAGCCAGAGCAAATAGACTCTAACTTTTTCTCTGCTTTCATAACAAAGAAAATCCGAATCCAACTGCTTCCCTGCAATTTTAGACCCTTTCCCTCTTTGCACTATTTCAGTTAGAGGAATTGTCCCCTGTCCATAGCATAATAGTTACTTTAGGTGACCAAAAAAACACAGCAGAAAATAATCTATAGTTTTAATATAATGAATGAGGTTTTGGTCTTATAATTGTTTGCATAAGTTTACATAGTAAGCATACGGAGTAGATCATGCCTGTGTTGACATCTCTATTCTCCACCAAATTCTTTATTTTTTTAACTAATGTTTTCTATATTAACTTAGGAAGTTTTATTATACCATAACCATTCATTAAATCTGGCAAGAGTATACGTCGTCCTGTCTGCTCTCTGTACAAGCTTTGACATATTAGCTTTCCCCAATGGGAACATATTCTCGATGTAAACTCAAATTGTCAAAACTGTTGGATGATCTGAGCACCTGGTATTTACTGAGTACTTATTATCTATCAGGTACTGAGGAAGACCTGCTTAAGATCTACTATAAATATTTTTAAAATCACGATTTAAGTTGACTGTAATTTGAATTCATAAATTGTGTGTGTGTGTGTGTTTAATGGCAGGTGGAGAAGCGTGGTTGAATGAGTAAAATCATTGCTTAAGTCTCTATGTCAGAGACTTAGCCAGCTACATGGACACACACTGCAAAATGAGTATCCCTCCTACAGATTATGATTCACATACAGAATGCAGGTTAAAATAAGTCCAATTTACATGACATCAGTTTAGGTATTTTCCCCTTTTGTGAAACTAAAGTGTATACTAATTTTACATTTTCAAACAGATGAATTAGGGAAGAATTGCATGGAAATAATTGTGTCAGCAAAAGTGATGTTTAAACACAATTTCACTAGTATCAAGAGGATAAAGGAAAGAGTTCTGTAAGTTGTTCTGTAAGTTCTGTAAGTTGAGACAGAAACTTTTCTGTGTGCTTTTTTTTTCTTTTCTTTTCCTTTTTTTTCCTCCCAGTGAAGTGATGCCATTTGGTCTCAAGGCATCACTTGAAAAGGCAAAGAAGCAACTGAAGTCACACAGTGAAAAGAGCTATGGATAAAAGAGAGAAATAGAATTGCTCAGATACCTGAAACCTTTGCTTCCCATTTGCCTCAGTCCGGGGTTTGCAGAAGAACGTCACTGGCTCCTACTCTCTCCTAACGAGCGTATATATTAAGCTCTTTGAAATGTGAGTATTATGGGAAGGATTGCAGTTGCTTTAAATTATAGACGTTGGCAAGTGGTAGGGAGGAGCGGGAGGTTGTTGAAACTGAGAGACAGTTGCAAAACTTCGTGCAACAGCATGAGCTCCAAGCTTCAAACACATTCTCGTGCTCAGAAGAGCACTTTATTTTTCATCGAGTTATTTTTTGTATTGTTTCGAAGCAGCTTCGAATAAGACGCCCGTATTTCTTCTTTAAAATTTTTAATGGTTTCTGAATTCATGGGAAAACCAAAGCAAGAAAGCCTCGTGTCTGGGGGGAAAGTTTGACATCAGCAATACCCAGAAAAGGTAAGCCACTCTTTTCATTGCACTTTTTCTCTTTTTCCCTCCTGTTGGGCCTTCGTCAAAAATATTTCCTGGGAGAACTTAACAGAGCTACTTGTAAAGAAATGGGGAACTTGTAAAAATATGTCAACAAATTATGAATCAAAGGTTGGAAATCCTTAGCAGTCATGCCTTCTCCTGCTTTCTATTCTGCTTGATGCAAACCTCTATGAAAGCTTTGACTCTTTGAAAAATGGGATTTCTCTTAGAAAATGTGTGCAGGAGATTCCTCAGAATCTCCAAACCGATGCATCTCACATTCACTAATGTGGTGACGGGCTCATTTATTGCCCGGGTCAGAGTATCTATGTTTTCTTATCCCGATATATGAAACTCAACTTCCGGAGCTATGATCTTTGTATTAACTTAGAAATCTTTGCCATGGAAGATTTTAACATCACTCCGAAAAATTCTCTTAAGTGTGGTTACTTGTAACTATGTGGTTACAAGTTCTTACAAACTTGTTTGGCAGAATATGTTTTTTAAAGTTAAATAAATCATTTGGCTTTTCCTTTGTAACAACATGGTGAGGATATTATGGATATGATGTCCTCGGAGAAAAAAGTTCAACTCCAAGTTTGTTCATTCCAGTTGCAGTTGACTGACCATGCTAGAGTCTGAGTAGGGTGTCTCTGCCCTCTTGGTTGTGCCTCTGATACAGGTAGGGAGCAGAAAAGCTCAAATATTCCTTGGTTTTCTAGGGCATTGGTCATATGGGAAGTATGCTGTGGTTTTAGGTGGAGGGGTGCATAAATGTGTGGTGTTTTGTTCTTATTTCCCTGGGAAAGTCTCTGTTATCAGATTTCCCATCTTTCCGAGGCAGAATTCCAGGTGCAAACAACTAGCCATCCACAGAGATCTATCAGTAAATTCTTCCGGCAGGCTGTGATTTTAACAGAGCGTTCATTCCTCCGCACGCATATGCTCACAGGCAGAGGCGACAAAGCCACACGGGTTTAATCAAGCTTGAGTGGTCTGGGACATCTAGGTAACCCCAGTCTGCAAAGCCCACTGGTGCAGAAGCAAGAGCAAAATGCCCATTTGGGTCTGGGTGAGATGGGAGGCTCTGCCTGGGGAAGCATGCTTGGGTTGGGAAGGGCTCTACCTGCCTTGCCAGAACAGCTGCTGCTCTGTCTCTGGGATAATTTTTCCTCTGTATCAAATTCTAATTATATAAGAGGGATTATGGTGGCTTTTCCTACATTGTGTGGTCTCGGTGGGGGAAAAAAAAAGAGATTAAGATCAGAAGGAAGACGTTAACAGAGAAGAGAGAAATCAGCTCGATTAGCTCATTGCAAGGTGGTGGAGAGAAACGGCTAGTTCCTTTCTCCATACCCAGTTGTTAGTGGAGGAAGTGAGGGATCCATGCCTGTCATTCCGCCGTCCTTCTCCTCCCCTTGTCTTCCCTGCTCTCTTTTCCTCCCTCCACTTCTCTCCACACTGGCCATGCAAGCTCAAGAGAGGGAGCAGTGGATTGGACGGACAAGATTATTACCATCTCCTCCTCTCCACCATTCCCAGGCCAGTTGGGGAAGCCCCCACCCTATTTGGAGGGGGGTCTCCAGGACCCCACCCCATGACTTCATCACAGGCAGCTGGGGAGCTGGGGTGGCCAGCGGTTGCATGGCGCCTGAGTACACCCTGGGGAAGGGTGCGGCCCAGAAATGCGCAGTGTGGCATGACGTGGCTGCTGGGGAGCGGGGCTCGGACTTCCCCTCACGGGCTCTTGTGGAGGCTGGCGGCATTTCTGGAAGCCAGGCCCGCCAGGCCCCACCTCTGGGCCTGAGAAGGCCCCAAAGAGGACAAAAACAAAAAGGCAATTAGAGTTGCTAATGAAGCCCCAAGCCAGCTGACTCATCTGAGACACAGCCACTGGGGGGCTTTGTAATGAAACCTGGACAACACCCTGGAAAGGACAAGTCAGGTTTGTCCCCAAAAGAACACTGATGAGAGGCCTGATGTGACCTAATCATGCTCCTCACCTCATAGAGGCTGGGGAGAGGCCACATCTGCAGGGCGCAGAGGGAGGGCAATGTTAACTAATGAACTGCCGGGGCGTTAGGGAGTGATGTTGTCCAAACCTGACAAGGGTTGGAGCCAGCCTCAGCCCAGGTTGCTAGTTAGAGTCACACTGGCAAGTCCATGACCCATGACCTGACGAGCTCCAGGCTAGGGAAGTGACCCCCTTGAGCAGCTAGGAAGATTGTATTTCACCAAACTCTAACTGAGCATCCACTCTGTGCCAGAAACTTTACCAAGGCTCTTAGGAAATGGCCCTTGACAGAGAGACCAAATGTTAACAACAGTGGAGAACACAGAGGGGCTTTGCACATCAACCTGCTGATATCCAAAAAAGCTCCTCATAGAGTTGCATTTGAACTGGACCTTGGAGGAAGAGTAAAATATCATGAGAGAGGCAAGGGGGGCAGGAGCATGCAGGCAGAGTTCAGTGAGCAAAGGTGCCCAGGTGGAAAGGTCATGGCTGCTGCCATGAACCAAGGAGCTTGGGAAGGCAAGGCTCTGTTGCCCAAAGTGCATCCCAAGGAATAGGATTTTCATGGGTTATTAGTAAGAGGTTAACCAAAAGCATTTCCTGGTGAGGCAAATTGGGGAATGTGAAAAGCTGTGTACCACAATGGACCAGAATTCAGGTTCTGGGGTTATAAATATGATTCCAATCCCAGGTCCAACTCTTTTTTTTTTTTTAAGATTTTATTTATTTGACAGACAGAAATCACAAGTAGTCAGAGAGTCAGGCGGGGGAGGGGGGGAAGCAGGCTCCTTGCTGAGCAGAGAGCCCGATGCGGGGCTCGATCCCAGGACCCCCGGATCATGACCTGAGCTGAAGGCAGAGGCTTTAACCCACTGAGCCACCCAGGCACCCCCCCAGGTCCAACTCTTAATTGCTGTGAGAACTTGGACCATTCAAGTTTCTCCATCTGTTAAGTGAGGATAATAATTATATCTTTTCTTAAAGGGGATAAAGCATTTGAGGATTAAATTAAAGAATTCATGTAAAGGGTCTTCTGTCAAAGTATCTGCCATGAAAGAACTCAATGAATGTCAGCTACTCTTACTAGCTTTTTTTTTTTACTGTAGGACTTCTCACAGATTTTAGTTTCTTACTATATCCTCTGTCTCTCCGTGAGCAGGTCATTAGCATCTGTTTTCCAAACTTATCAGAATGTAAAACCATCCCCACCCCCTTCCAGGAGTATCACACAAACTGTGGAATATAGAATGCATGCTGGACAACAGCGAGGCTGATTTGGCCCAGTTAGTTGAGTCCATATGGCCTTCCACACTTGCATTTCCCAAGAATTAGTTGTAATTTATCAATCTCTACCAGCCTCTTCACACATTGTCTTCCATGTTTCAAGGAAACAAAAGCCCCACAATTGGGATTTTCATATCTAAGAAAATTGGCTTAAAAAAGAAAAAGTATTGTCAACTTTTACAGGGAAAAGTGACAACAAAGCAAATTGTTGTCACACCCAAATTTCACACCCAAAAGGTCAGCCTTTGCCTGTGTTTTGAGGGCCTGTTGCATAGAGGGCAGTGTACAGAACACAAGCTAACTAAAACATGATCCCACGTTTAAGGAGTTATCAATCCAGGGGGGAAACAACACATGAGATTCAATACCTAAAAGGCAAAACTAGATTTATAAGGAAAAATATAAGAGACCTCAAAGTGAATGAGAATTCACAGAAAAGGAGCTTGCAGTTCTCTGGAGTAATCAGAGTAATATATAACAGTCTTTGATGTTTACTATGTACAAGGAACTATGCCAAGCCCTTCACAGTATGACTAACCCGTGTTTACTTCATAAGGCTACACAGTCGGTGTTGACTTGCCCATCTCACAGATGAGAAAACTTAGCCCTAGAGAAATTCAGTAACCTGCCTGAGGTATTCTAGGAAGTAAGGGACAGAGTACACTCTCAAACCCAAGCCCATCTAATGCTCTATATCCCTCACCCAGGGAAGGCTCCTGAGAGGAAGGAGTATGTAATTTAGCCTTGAAAAATAGATAAGGATTGGTGGGAGGGGTATTCATTCCAGGCAGCAAGAACATTAGTAAAAGCATGAAAGAGGACAGCGTGCGGAGTAGCCACAAAGCTGCCCCAGCGGAACAAAGTACATGCATATAGAGCTGAGGAAAATGAACTAAAAAGACTTGGCTGATTTAAAAAAAAAAAAAAAAGAAGAAGAAGAAAGAAAGAAAAAAAAATGAAAGAAAAGAAAAGAACCAGACTTGGTTGGAACCAGATCATAGAAAGCCTTGAATGCCAAACCACAAAGTTTAGATTATTTTTTAATGGAATAATCTTGTAAGTTTGTAAACAAGAAAGTTTATGAGAATGGTGATTTAAGATGATTAATCAGTGTCCAGAAGGGACAGAGACTAAATCTCCAATTAAGAAATGTTTGTCCAGACAAGAGATAACAGCACCAGGTGTTCACACAGCAGTTAAAGAGTGGAGATGCTCTTTGGGCCCAGCCCCCTAAACCTTCTACCCCAAGGCCCTGACCATCACAGTGGTCTGTCAGAATAATAACCTTGAGGCCTCGCTAAATCCAAATTCAACCCTATAAAATGGGAGAGGGTGGGGGATGGAAGGGATAGGAGGAGCTAGTTGACATCCAAGGGCCTTCTGACACCTCAAACTCCATGAAGATAAATGACCACGCACTGTTATGAAAATCATTAACTATATAGCTCCCTATTCAGTCACACTTCCAGACCGCATCTCCACATCAAGCAGGCATATTTCCAAAAGAATTTGAGGGCTTGCAAAATTTTCTGGCAATTACATAGGAGTGGTATTGGCACGCAGTGATTGGGGGAGGGTATACTTTAATATATCCCTTCAGGAGAAGCATTTACCCATCATCCTGGCTGTGTGCTTTTTGCAGAATTTAGCTGCCTACCTCTTGTGACGGAGTCACCCTAACTGCAGTTCATACATCAGGACCTTGTAGTGCTCCAAATGGTAGTGACTCATGTAGGTGGCTTATGACCTCCTCCAGCTCCCAAAAAGAGGGTCAGCTTCCAGAGAGTAGGAATTCATGCATCTTTAGATTCTTTGATGTTTTACCACTATGGCAGGTCTGACTCAATTTACAAATACAGGTTTCCAAGAAGTGTCACATTTTCTTATTGTCTTTCCTTCAACTTGAATCTGATTCCAAGGGTCCATGCCAGCAGGAATTCAGGTTTCAGTTATTACCCAGCTCCTCTCCCCATGATCTCCAATACCAGGGAGGTCTTCATGGCAGTTACACCCTCTCATAAATTGCCTGTCTCTTATATGTCTGTGGATTCTGCTTTCAAACCCTGTGTGGGAACTGGGAATCACTGTCCAGGCTGGGAGCTTGGAGTCTGAGCAATCCCAGGCCACACAGAGTCAATGTTTCCACTTCTCACAGTCGTACCCATCCCTGACACTCTGTCTCCAGGTTGGCGGGGGAGTCTCATATCAAAGGCTCCCACTCCACCTCTCAGAGCATATACACTTGGACTTGGACCTTCAGAAAATAAAGCAGGAAGTGTAATTTTCAAGGAATTCTTGTTTCCTGCTCTGCGCAACCTTGAAACAAGGACACACAAAGGACAGGGCAACATTCTTGGAATAAGCTGGGGGTGGAGAACACAAAAAAGGTTGTCATTCCCCCAATGGGTATTCAACAATCATTAATGAAAGATGTGCCCCAGTAGCTAATGAAATGGCTCCTCCAAAGTTTGTCACTAGAGGAGGTATTACTATGATCAGCCTAATAGAGCCTTTTTATCAAACACCTACCACATGCCAACACTTCATAAACGCTGTGTCCATATCCCCATCTTTCAGATGAGGAAAGGTGAGCAGCTTCCCTACGATCCCACAAGCATGATGAGGTAGGGCATGTATTTAAATTCAAGTTATGCCCGTCTCCAAAACCCACACCCTGTCCATTCTGCCACATGGAGTCCCAGAAAGGATTCCTGTTTTCAGTTTGGCAGTCTACAGATCTGCTCTTGATGGTTGCCTATTCTGACTAAAATTTGTTTAAATAAAGGATTTTGGGGTTGTTTTGTTTTGTTTTGTTTTTTACCATAAACATAGTGTGACTCTGCTCGATACAGAAATAATCTCACAGAACGGTTTACTACCTCATGTCATCATTCATCTGCAGGCAGCATAGAGGCAGGTATACTCTTGTTTGAAAGACAAGAGCAGGGTAAATTGACTTGCCCAAGGTCATGGAGCTAGAAAGGGCTTAAACTCATGTATGTCCATCTCTACTTCAAGGGAAAGGAGTTATCCCTAGTTAATGAAAGGCTAATTATAAAATAGCATTAAACATTTGCAATTTTACAGTCTTTTCATCTGCCAATAACAGAAAACTACAGCTTATGTAGTTCCCTTAAAACACATCTTGCCAGATGTACCATTACAGTATTTGAGAACTATCAGTAAGGCATTAGTTGGTAGCCTTGCCAATTGTCAACATCTCCATTCCCTTATCCCTTAAGGAGCTCATTCCCTTAAGGTGATAAATAATTTTTTCCAATGTCTTTCTTGCATAATGTTTTTTTTTTAGAAAAGACTTTTTACAAAGTAATTTTTTCCCACTTCCCTGTAAAATCTCATTTGACATCAATGGAATCTTTGTCAAGGGATTCTTTGAATTTATCATCATTATCAATCCTTCTTTTTTATTTTATTTTACTTTTTCACTGTTAAAAGATTCATTGTTTATGCACCACACCCATAGTGCTCCATCCAATATGTGCCCTCCTTAATACCCACCACCAGGCTCACCTAACCCCCCACCCCCTCCCCTTCAAAACCCTCAGTTTGTTTCTCAGAGTCCATAGTCTCTCGTGGTTTGTCTCCCCCTCCGATTTCCCCCAATTCACTTTTCCTTTCCTTCTCCTAATGTCCTCCATGTTATTCCTTATGCTCCACAAGTAAGTGAAACCATACAACAATTGACTCTCTTTGCTTGACTTATTTCACTCAGCATAATCTCCTTCAGTCCTGTTCATGTTGATACAAAAGCTGGGAATTCATCCTTTCTGATGGAGACAAAATATTCCATTGTATACATGGACCATATCTTCTTTATCCATTCACCTGTTGAAGGGCATCTTGGCTCTTTCCACAGTTTGGCAATTATGACCATTACTATGAACATTGGAGTACATATGGCCCTTCTTTTCACTACATCTGTATCTTTGGGGGTAAATTCCCAGTAGTGCAATTGAAGGGTGGTAGGGTAGCCCTCTTTTTACTTTCTTAAGGAATCTCCACACTGTTTTCCAAAGTGGCTGCACTTTGCAACTTGCATTCCCACAACAGTGTAAGAGGGTTCCCCTTTCTCCACATCCTCTCCAACACTTGGAGTTTACTCTCGTGTTAATTTTGGCCATTCTAACTGGTGTAAGGTGGTATTTCATTGTGGTTTTGATTTGAATCTCCTTGATGGCTACTGACGATGAACATTTTTTTTCATGTGTCTATTAGCCATTTGTATATCTTCTTTGGAGAAGTGTCTTTTCATGTCTTCTGCCCATTTTTTGACGTGATTATCTGTTTTTTGAGTGTTGAGTTTGAGGAGTTCTTTATAGATCTTAGATATCAGCCCTTTGTCTGTAGTGTCATTTGCGAATATCTTCTCCCATTCCATGGGTTGCCTCTTTGCTTTGTAATTATCAACCCTTTTATCATGGGTAGATTTCTATCAATTTCCCAGATCATTATCATCCCCTCTTGTCCTTCACAATAAAGACCGTATTCCTTGGAATGGTCTTGGAGTGCCTTTAAAAATCTGTCTTTGGACTACATTCATTGTCCACGTTCTTCCCTCTTGCTCCCTGTGTTTGCATATACCCAGGTATACCAAGTATACAGACTAGGGGCTTCAACAACAGAAATTTATTTTCTCACAGTTCTGGAGGCTGTAAGTCCAAGATTAAGGTATCAGTAGGTTTGTTTTCTTCTGAAGCTTCTCTGCTTGGCTTGCACATGGCTGCCTTCTTGCTATGTCCTCATATGGTCTTTCCTCTATGCAGAGAAGCCCTAATAACTCTTTGTGTGTCCAAATGTCCTCTTCTTATGAGGGTATCAGTCACATTGGATTAGGGTCCCTGTCCTGGGCCTCATTGTAACTTTATCACAGCTTTAGTGGCCTTACCTCCATATATGGTCATATTCTGAGGTACCTCAACATGGAATTTCAGGGGGACATGAGTCAACCCACCTTAACCCAATACCTGTGCACAGTGAACTCCACAGTTTCTCAAACACCCCTTTTCTCTATGTGTCATAGGTCTGAAGAATCGAGTCCATTCTCTTGCCTTTGTATGAATTATAATGAATCATATAAAACTGCTGATTTTTAACCATTTTATAACCCACCAAAAATACCAATTTTATATGGTTCCAATATAATCTAGAAACTTAACAAAAACTTGACGACAGTTTTATGCGCCAGACCCTTAAAATATCTCAGAAATTGTTAATCATCCCCCTGTTTGTCCCTGAGGCTAAGAGGGAATGGTATCCAAATGGACTTTTAGATATTTTTTTTAAGATCTTATTTATTTATTTGAGAGAGAGCATGAGCAGGGGGTAGGGGAGCAGAAGGAGAGGATAAAGCAGACTTCCTGATAATGCAGGGCTTGAAACCAGGACTCTGAGATCATGAGTTGATCTGAAGGCAGATGCTCAACCAACAGAGCCACCCAGGCACCCTGAACAGATTTTCAGAATTGATCCCCACTTGCAGATTTCACCTCTGGTTTCAATGCCACCAGTAACAAAAATTTAATACTTAATAAAGTAGCACCTTCCATTAAAACATGACTGGTGAGCCCGAAGTTATTTATTATACCCAGAATATGGCCCTTTTTAATGTTTCTCCATTAGTCCTTATGCTGCTTTTAGCAGTAGCAAGGAATAGTCCACTTGAAGATGAAGCTGCCTTCCCACACCTCCCTGGGGCTCCTCACACTTACAAGGAGAACTTGCCCCTGGACACCATGGGGTTCAGTGACAATACTCATGCCCCTCTTGAAACAGACATCCACACCTGAACACCAAATTCCAGACAAGTTTCACATCTAATGCTAACCCCATATCAACTTTCTAGAATGGAGAGTGGCTACTTGGAGTCCTGCGTTGAGAAAGAAGTAAGTACTAGTACTCTAGGAGTAGCAGGAAAGAATATAGAATGAAATTAGTGAATTCTAAGGGAGAATCAGATACTTTCTAGAGCTCCTCTAGCTATTACTCTACATATTGTCTATAGCCCAGACTGCAGGAGACCAGTTAACTCTCTCTGATTTAAATACTCTATTTTCCTCAATGCTAAATTACCATCAGCTTTGCTAGTAAGCCTATCTCATTAAAAAGCCAACTAAGGGATGCTGGGTGGCTCAGTCAGTTGGGCGACTGCCTTCAGCTTGGGTTATTGTCCTGGGATCGAGTCCTGCATCTGGTTCCTGGCTCAGCAGGGAGCCTGCTTCTCCCTTTGCCTGCTGCTTCTCCTGCTTGTGTGCTCATTCTCTCTCTCTCTCTCTCTCTTTTGCTCTCTCTCTCTTTCTAGCAAATAAATAAATAAAATATTTTTCTAAAAAAAGACCAACTAAGACACTAGGATTATTTTTTAAACTTAGTTGTTAGCAAGGCCTATTTTGACCCGTGGTGCAGTGTTGCTTTTCTTCATAGCTAACTATGCTGGCTGTGTGTGCCATTTTCAGCCCTAACCCTTCCTGATTGTGCAAGTTATGTGAACTCTAAGCCACTGTTTGTTCATCATTGAGAATGGGAATAATAAATTCCTATTCCACTGGACTCACTGGAAATAGCCAATAAGATATTATGTGAGAAAAAGTATACAACCTAGAAGGTGATACAGATTTTTGTTATTGTGAGGAGCCTGATATTTTTGGCCAGCCAGCTAACCTTTCCCTCGGCCTCCTTGTTTTTTGTGGAATTGCTTCTCACGGGACACACGGACTTCTAGTAGGGGATTAAAACAAAAGCACAAGCAAGAGAAAGGAATACACACTGGATGCTCAGTAAATGGGCTTGCATGTGAATGAAACATGTCAAAGGGAAGGATTTCAGCCAAGAGGAAAGTGTTTCCATGACGCTGTCAAAGCAGAGTGACAAAATGCAGACTGGCTCTCCCGGGGACTTGTTTGATCAGCCAAAGCCTTGGATGTTTGTTTTGCAATGATCTATGTTCACCATTTGCTCACATGGTTCTACACTTTTGTTCTAATACTTTTTTCCTGCCGAAGAAATTGTACCCATTTCTTAGCATTATCAGCAACACATTAGCAGAGCTCTAAACAATACACGAAGTCAAGGGCTACCATCCTAAAGCTCTTGGATTAATGAGGTATGCATGAGTGGAAAGTGGGAGACAGAGACCCTGGGGACCTAGGGCAGCATACTCCCCTGAAGTAGGCAGGCATCCCCCACTCTAGTGGGCTGAGTTCTTAGGGCAATGTGACCTCACGGTGCTAAATTTTTAGATGTTTCAAGTAAATCCATGTATCTGGATTTGTATGTGAAATGTTCTTTTTAAAAAACATTTCCTGTGCTTTTGACCCTTAGAAATGGCAATTTCATGTGACTCAACCCAATATAAGCTAGAGACAAAAACAAAGTTTCCACTTTCTTATTGTGTAGGAAATCTTAAGAGCCTTTGCTCTTCAAAAAACTTTCCTAAATAAACATGTATATACATGCACTCAACACTAACAGCTATCCTCAATGAGGGCGATGCCTGCCCAGAAGGTAGTCATGTGATAAAGCCTTCTTTAATTCTTTCAGCAACCTCAATAAGGCTGGTCCTCTTTATCACTTTCTACAAATGAGACCCAAAGCCTCATCATCAGTTAGCAATGACACATATGGACATGAGCATATAGTCCCCTGGCCAACAGAGCTGGTGTCCTTGTATTGTTTGAATGGGAGGAGGAAATGTAAAGCACATGTCACTACCCACCCCCCAGATATGGGCAGGTTGGGGTGAATGCTTTCTCCTGGCCTCCTGCAGTAACCTCCAATCTCCATACCCTTTGTATTAGTGCTCTCAGACTGCCATAAATGAATAGTGCCACAGGCTGGGGACTTAAACAGCAGATAACCTCCATAATTCTGGAGGTTAGAATTGCAAGAGCAAGGTACCGGCAGGTTTTGTTTTTAATGGAAACCCTCTTCCTGGCTTGCAGACAGCTGTTTTCTCACTGGGTCCTCACATGGCAGAGAGAGAGAGATCTGATGTCTCTTCCTCATATGAGGACACCAGGCCTATTAGATTAGGGACCCACCCCCATAACCTTGTTTACCTGAATTACCTCCTTAAAGGAGGTAATTGAGCATTAGGGCTTCAATGCTTGAATTGAGCATTAGGGCTTCAATATTTGAATGGTGGAGGAGTGCACCATTAAGTCCATAACACCCCCAACCCTTTCCATGGAGTCACCCTGCTCCCTTCCATGGAGATTCCACCTCTTCTGTCATCTTCTTCATCTTCCAGTTCATACCACTTGTCCTGCTCTCACGGGTCCACTTAACTCAGCCAGCTGCCTCCCCATTCCACTACTTCATTCTTCTACATAGTCTCTCTCTTCTCCCTTTCCTCCCTCCTCCCACATTCTCCACCTATTTCTCTCTTCCTCTGCTTTTTCTACCAGTCTCTTCACTTCCAGCCACCCCCTTCTCCAAAATCCCATCTGATCCCCATTTTCTCCTCACCGTCTTCTCCCTGCCTCCCCACCAGGCCTAGATTCCATATTTGTGTGCGTTTATGCCCTCCATAACTGGAGAGCCTAGCACCACACCTGGTATAAAACAGAAACCCCAGAAATGTCAGTGTGCCCCTCCCACACAGGCTTTGAGGCAAGTTCAAAGGGAGGAACAAAATGAAGCATTTTAAGTAGAAATCAAAAATCAAAGCCATGAAATGAAGGGACAAAATGTGTGAACCACAAGGACAAATCTAGTTACCATGAGTGAGTGTGAAATTTCACTTCCTGGCAGCCAAGCCCAATCTTATCAGACTTCAAGTGACTCGTGCATTCTCTGGCATGCTCTAGGTACAGAGCCACAAGAGGAAGATGACTTCCCTTTCTGCTGCTCTGACCCCGCCCCACCCTGGAACAAGTGTCTTTCCCCACATCTCAGCTCACTTTTCAGTCCTGGCTATGCACCACGATGTTGTGTTAAAACTCACTCACATCCTATTTAAATGTTGTTTGGTGTGATAAAGCATGCAAATCTTATAATTAAGGCAATTGGTAGTTGAAGTTGTTGCCATGGTATTGCTAGAAGGAATCTGCAATCTGTGGTTAATCACAAAGCTTACTGAATGCAGGCTCAAGGCACAGCTGGCTGGTTAGGGGAGAAAAGGATCACAGAAAGTAGGGAGAGAGGAGTGGGGAAGAGGAACATGGCAGGGTGAAGGGCTGTAGAAAGAAAAGTTTTGCTGAATCCTTACCACTTTCCCCAGTAGACACTCATTTTCCTCATATTTCCCAATCCTGTGCTCTTTCCTTTTCCTCTCACCATTACCAACTCTCTGAGGCCCACAGAGAAATCCTGTCTCCACCTCAAGCTGCTCCCTCCCAAGGAAAACCTAGTTTTTCATTTCCCACATTGTCTGCTGAGCAAAGAAGACAAACCACCATTGCAAACTTTCTTTCTGTGTTGCTATTGACCTGGCCACTCTCCCAGATGTTCTCCACAACTGGTCAGTGCCTGAGAGTCACTGCTCTGTTACACTGTGGACACCACTTGTCAACAGGGCCATTGTCAAGCTGAGTAGGGGTGGCTTGGGTGATGGGAAGAGAAGTTTTAAGACCAAAGCACACATAGAAGGATGGCAGGGTCCTACCTTGAAGAAGGGAAAGGGGGTGGGAGGTACAAGACTGATTTCAGGTATTTGAATATTTCCCTTAGGAAGGACTTCTGACACAATTCTCCAAGCTTTGGCATCAATTACTTAAGATTCTTAATCCATAGAGGATTTAACTTCAGTTAAAATAGCAGCTTTATTGTTTTCTAAGCTTGCGTTCTGGGTCCTCATGTCCATCTCCTTGCTGGAAAAAAATGAAGAAAATAGTATCCTTCTCACCAAAGTTGCTGTGAGGATATAATATGATGCTCAATAAATCAAAGCTAATATTAATATTCCTGGTACTTCTGTTCAGACGCAGTAGAAGAGAAAGCATTAGATATACAGGGTTATTTAGTTGTTTGGATCATAAAGTACAAGATTTTCCTTCCTTCCTCCCTCCCTTCTTTCCTTCCTCTCATCCTTCCTTCCATCATTCTTCCCCCCCCTCCCTCCCTTATCTCTTCCTCATAGCCATCCAGCTGTACTCTGAACCTATATTCAGTAAGCTTTCTGATTCACCAAGAATTACGGATTTCCTTTAGCAGCACTATAGCAACAACCCAACTATAAATTGCCTTACTCACAAAACTGCATTCTAAACAGGACTTGAGTGAGACCCTGAAAGAGATTCAGAAGAAGTGTTCGGCAAGTGGGGGAAACAGAGCTTTGCAATATTATACAAATGAAGGAGAGGGTGGGGTCTTAGCTGTGGTTCTCAACCTTAACTACACCTTAATCATCAACACAGGAGCTTTTAAAAATCCCAGTGCCCAGGCTGCATACTAGACCCTCACATAAGAACCTCTAGGGGTGGTATCCAGACATCAATCATTTTTAAAGCTCCCCCCCGCCAGGTGATTTTAATATGTGGATAAGACTGAGATCTGCGGTTTGAAAGAAAGTGGTGGCCACTGGGCTGGGAAGCTGCAGAGTTGACAAGCTTGTCGGCTATAGGCACAGCATGAGCATGTTGGTGAGAGATGTTTCAGGAGAACTGTGGAAATAGAAAGCAGGCTGTGAAAGGAGCAAGAGGCTAAGAAGCTGGTCTGCCCTCAAGGCTCTGTCCTTCAACAAATATGGTGGAACTGGGAAGGGAAGGATGAGGAACAGAGCTTGAGGAGTTAGCAAAAGCAAAATAATTTCTTTTTAGAATATGAGGGACCTGAGCCAGAGAAGAATCTACCGTATCTTGTATGCTTGCAATTTTAAATTTTGGAACATAGTGAAAAAAGTGTTTTCATTGATCTGGTAAATTTCATGTGGACCATTTCTGGTTCATCACAGAGTCTTGACCAAATGGCGGATTTTACACATCATCCATTGTTTCATTTTAACCATCACTTGTTACATTTCCTGTTATGTGTCAAATATGTCACTTGATTACCTCTGGGAAGCCTCACAAAATCCTGTAGAGTGGCTGCCTCCCATTTTACAGATTAGGTGAGGAAGTGAGATTCAGAGAGTTGGGTGGTTTGCCCAGAGTCAGTAAGTGGCAAACCAGGATTCAAACCTGGGTCTGTATGACACCAAAGCCCACCGGTCTTTTCACCCTGCCATTGTACCACCAGATAAAACACAAATTCAATCCTTGGACTACTGCATGCTCCCATTGAAACCCACAAAATGACTAAAACTATGACCTGGAAGGTCATGTCCCAGCACCAGAGCCTCTGGATGAAATTAATCAAAGAGTGGAAAATGTATCCGAGGCTGCAGCTCCTGCTTTGGGTTGCAGAGAGCTTGAGCAAGAGGGGGTGGGCACAAGGTCTTTGGCCTCATTGACACAGGTACTCAGTAGTGGAGGAGCAGGCAGAACTGGGATCTGACAACTGACACTCATCTGAAAATGCAACATCCTGAGCTCAGGTGCGGTAGGGTTCAGAGAGAAACAGCCACACTCAACTCTGTTCCTCTCCACCATCTACCCATTCCTTCCTTCTTCCATGGACATGTAGTCCTGGCTGACCTCTGCATGCCAAATCATCTGACACATGCCAGCTCATTTGGCCACCTTCACTTGCTGAAACTGAATCTCCACATCCCCCAATTACCCCTGAAAACTGATTTGTGTCTATTTGCAAGCAATACTTTCCTTCTGTACATCCAGGTATATATGGTCCAGAGGGCTGCTTTGATTTCTGGAATATTAGCTTAGAGGAGAATGAAATCTAATAAAAAATATAATATTAGCTCCAAATAGCAGCAAAATCTGTGTTAAAGGGATGATTTCCATTTGGGCTGCCATCTGTAGGTATTATTCCTTACATTCAGATAAGGGACCAACCAAAACATTGTTTTCCCTTCCAATCAGAAAGCCTAGAATTGCTGATGCAATGTCCACATGAAAGAGCCAATGACATTTCATGTTGCCTTTAAAAAAAATTTAATATCATATTTTAAAAGAAACTGGCCAGCAAGTTCATTCCAGGACAAGTTTTAGATTCTCTGCAAATCAAAATGGGTAAGACCATAACAGAGACTATTTAGTTTGGACGGACAAACTGCCAACATGCCCATAAAAGGGAGAACTGGCTGAGCATTTTTCTTTTGGCTCTTATTTTCAGATTTTCTTCAAAAGTTAGTCTAAGAAACATTTGAAAGAAGCCATGAGATATACCCATAAAACACAAATACCTCAAATTGAGCTTAAGTCTCAGGCCAAATCCATCCGGGGATTTTGTGGTGATTCAGACAAAATTCCTGTCTATGATATCCTTAACTGATTATAAAAGTCATCAGAATAAAGGAAATGTGGACATTTGCTGAGTGCCTGCTGTGTGTCTGACATGTGCCTGATGTCCTCGCTGTTAGGCAAGCCTTGTCTCATTCTGTCTTCCCAGTCACAGATATATATAGATGAATAGATATAGAGATAAATATATGATGCATCTGTTTTATTAAGATATACTTATTTATTTATTTATTTAAGAGAGAGAGACAGAGAGCATGAATAGAAGCAGGGGAAGGGACAAAGGGACAAGCTCGATCCCAGGACCCCAACATCATGACATAAGCCAAAGTCAGATACTTAACTGACTGAGCCACCCAGGCACCCATATATATAGATATCTATATATATATATCTTTTTTAAAAAAGAATTCTATGAGGTAAATAGATATATTAACTATTTCAGCATTGTGATTTAGAGCATATAGATGAAATTTCAAATGATAGCACATAACCAAAAAAAAGACATTTTGAGGCAATTCTAATCCTTGGAAATCTGAAGCTGATCTTTTCTGTGTTCAAAGCTTCATTCAAGGTACATCCCAGTATTTGTGGATCTCTGTGACAAAGTGCCACTAGCCCCTCCTCCTCCACAGCTGTTTTCTGGAAGGCTGATTGTGTGCACTTAATCCTCATCAAAACCCACCTGCCAGCTGGGGAAAATGAGTCTCAGAAGTCCCAAACTTCAAAGGAGAGGAGGTTGGACAAGGTCTTGAAGGAAGGAGAGGACCCACATGTCCATTGGAAAACAGAAAAGACTCGCATATGTAGTCCCTGGTGAAGGCCAAGCAGCCCTGTTTGATCAGAGTCAAATGTTCTGGAAGTCATGAGATAAAAGTTAGATAAGGTTTGGAAGAGTTCAAACTGTGAAGACTCAAAGCAGGAGAGATAATGTTGACTTTAGCCTCAAAGAACTGAAGAACCCATCAGAGGCTTTTGAGTGATGGAGACAAACGAGATTCAGAATTTCAGGAGGATTAACCTGGCCACGGTGTGAAAGAAGGACTGAAAGTGGTGAGGTGGGATGGAGAACTTTCCTCAGGATTCCAAGACAGTCTGAAGGCCATGGCTGTGCGGAGGCTCCGCAGGCCATCTGGGCTCTGCTGGGTCCTGTTCTGGATGAAGCAGGCATCTTTAGGCTATTCATGTTCCACCCAATGGGCTCATGTTGAATGGGCTAAATTTCATGGCCTTTGATGTGGAAATGTCATCCTGACAGTGAGGGAATTACAGGAACTCTTCCAGCCTAGAACATCTTCTGAAGAAGGAGCTCCATACACTCATGTTTACCTTAGGAAGGGGAAGACAAGATAAGGGGGAAGTCACAGGGGGAAAAATGTGCTTGTCTCCTAAAGAATTTCCCAATGCTGTAGGATACAAATTTAAACCAGGGCCCCAAAGCAGAAATGTCAGAATGTGAAGGGCTCACTTGAACTTTGTTAATACTTAGAGAACAATTTCCCAGAGAGATACTGCTACCTCATTCCACCCCTGTTCATGAATACAAGCACATCACCACTGGATTCTTGCTTTTATTAGAGCAAATTTTAGAGATCAAGGCATTAGGAATATTCTGGCAAGGCCTTGCTTAGGAGTAGGTAATAGGTCCCTGCTGTTTACAGGTCATAAAAATTCAAGAGGACTGTGTGGGAAAAGGGTCTGGAAATCTCAGACCGAATCTCAGTTTACTTAGCCAGATGACACTGGGCAAATTCATTCAGCTGCAGAATGCTAATAAAAACAAGAGGATCAGATGAAAGAATATAGATGGACAGTCTCATAATAGAAGGAAGGAGCCCACATAGCAGTAAGCAGAGCCATAATTCAATACCTGCAGGGCCAGGCAGGAGATGAAAATGAAAGCTGTGGGCCTCAGTGAAGACCATGGAAGAGCCTACCACTCCATCCTAAGAGGGCACCAGCCACCAAAACCGTCTCAACTTATTTTCTGGTTTTTAAACAATAGCAGCTAATTCAAATTATCAGTTAAGCCCCAAACAAAACATTGGATCAAACTTGGCTGCCAGTTTGCAAACAAGGACTGACAGCTTGCACACCCATGCTCAACCCCACGTGGGCCACCTGCTAATCCTGGGGGTTTAAACAAATTCCACACCTTCTCTGAAGCTTACTTTTTTCATCAAAGAAATATGGATAATAAGGCCCATGCAGAGGGGAGTGGTGGAGATGAACTGAGACTAAGTGCAGGAGGCTTCCCAGAAGGTGACATACTGCACCAGCATTAACTCTTTAGTTGCTGGTCTACCAAGAGGTCTGGCGGGTGGGAAGCTGGCACAACAGCTTTTACCAAAGCCCACCATCTAGTGTCCAGTCCCCCATACTATCCAATAAGTAATGACAGTTATTACTAAGGCTCAGTTAAGCTTTGTCTCTTATGCCTGCTCCTTACCCTCCAGAATGCTCTGCTCTGCGTCAAGAGGGACAACATATGAGAAAGACACAGGCCTATCTCTGACTCTTAGAAGACACATGACATTAAAATGACACCTCAGAGGACAGAGTGATGTGGTTAGACATGGGCTGGTCTCTGCAGCCGAGAGATCCCTGATGTGCTTGGGTTTGGCATCAGGGGCCTGACAGCTACAATAACCATGGTCTGGCCCATGGGGAAGGCCTACAGGGGCCTCAGGCAGCCATCCTCTGGATAGTGAGGGCTTTAGGACTAGGGCAGGTGACCAGAATTGCAGGGGTTGGTCTTTGGGCAAAAATAATCCATCAGTCTTTTAAAGCACATAGACTCAATTCTTGCAAAACAGGTACTCCTGGTCTGTGTAGAGTAATTCCAAACCTAATTTAGCAAATCCTGAACCTCTGCTCCTGGGGAAAACACAGGGTTAGGGTCCTGCCAGCTTCTGGTCACAGCGTTTCCATCACTGCATCAATATATAACCTTGTTCTACATGTGTTGCTGTTTAAAGACACTTTATTTAATGTGTATTGTCGATTCATTAACATAGAACTCATGGCCAACAGCACTGTAACTCATGCCTGAATAAAGTTTATCTTACATAATTTCTCCATAAGGCACCTCACAGCTCTCTTGGGCTTAAGAACCCTAAAAACACCTGTTATGCTTGGGGGTCATTTGAACAGCAAAATCACCACCCCCCTACAAAAAAAAATTAAAGTGCCCAAAACATGGCACTAAACAGACTTGCTAAAAGGATACTTGTTTATAGTATGAGAAACTGAAAGAGGAAGATCATGTGTCTCCTGGTTTGATCCCAGCTGGGAACAGGCACATCAGGGAACCCGAATTTTTGCTGCTCTGTGCATATCTGCAAATGACCATGAAAGTGCCATGAGTATTGATTTGCATTCACCAATAAATTCCAGCAAGTAAGAAAATTCACAAATACAGAATCTGAGACTTTCCAAAATCCATTCACACACTTACATGTGAGACCTAACATTTACAGGTAAAGTCAGCCTAGCAGAGCTCTGGTCAATTCATATCAACTCAGTGTACATCTAACACCTGCAAGTATTAACGAGCCCAGAGGAGACAATGGTTGTCAAAAAAAATCCATTGTAAATTTGGGTATCTTTTTCTCCAAAGGACATAGACCCCAAATGAAATTATCCCTGAGACAGCTTTCCCAGATACGACATGAGCCACTTGCATATTTTAGCATTCAATAATAGAAAATCATCTTCCTGTTGAATCAGACTCTTTTTCTGGAACTTTATGAATTGATCCTAGTTCTGTCCTTGGGAACTATATAGAACAAGGCCAGCCCTCCTTTCACATGATGGTCTCTCAAATATTTGAAGACACTACCAGGTCCCTCTTCCAAGACAGCTATTTCCCAATTTAACATCTCCATCTGTAATAATTTCCTTACTTTCACCATCTTTGTCATTTTCTTGGAACATGCTCTAATCTCTCAGAAATTAACTGCTATCACCCACTTAGGCCCTAGAATAAAATTAGAGCCTCAAACTCTGCTGATAACACAGTTAACTTAAACAACTTAACTGGGGAGTAATTTGGCAATATATATGACATTCTTTAAAATAAGCATATCCTTCTACATCTTAAAATTTATTCTAAGTAAATGCTGAGATTTTGTTATGAGGATGTTCATTACAGGGTTCTTTACAATTCCAACATGTGGAAGTAATTTAAACATCCCAAGAATAGAACAGCATTAAGGAAAGCATGGTACATTAGTATAGCCATTAAAGACTATGTATCCATTAAAGTGACAATGTAAACAAACCTAAGTTGACTTACATAGCTATTTATAGAATCGTAATAGAAGATTATATAAGAGTGGGTACAGTCTGATTACATTTTTATTAAAACATCCATCTGCACTCCCAGTGGTAAAGAAAAACATTCCCAAGAATTAAAGAAAGATATTCCCAAGAGTTTGACACAAGCCCTTGAAGGTTTAATTTTAAGTGTTTTCCTTCTTCTTTATCTATTTTTTCTATAATAATCTACTACATTCATAATAAGGAAAAACAATTCTATTTAGTGTTTAAAAAGATTAAAACAATTCTGGTAGTGCCCATTGCTTTCAGGAAAGTGTCCAAACACCCTGGCTTGGGACATGAGACCTTTTATGATCTCACTTCTTGGGTTGTTTCCCTAAAAAGCTACACACACAAGCACATTCTAAAATGCCCCATATTTGTATTCTCTTTTCCATCTTATACCTTCTGTTTGAGATGTCCTCTAGGTTTCAAAAGATTTGGGGAGATTATCCAAAATTATACCACTAACGAACAGCAAATCCAGTCCAGGCTACCTGTCTCTGGAGCCCAGGCTGTCTCCCCATGATCCAGATGAAAAACTGAGACAGTCAAGGTGATATATGTCTAATCATCTTTCTGCCATATTTAAGTTCAGCATAGGCAAACACTTAGACTGTTTACGACATTATCTAGGGGAGAGAAAAAAGCCCTGAAATAGAGTTATTTCCATTGCCTATAGACAGAAAGGCAAGATAATTCCTTAAGTGTGTTTTTCCTTTTTGAGAAGGATGATCGAGGGTATTTGGAGTAATATGTTAGCTAGACATTAAAGCCCAGTTTGCAAACATATGCCCTGTGTAGTCAGATTTCACTAATATGGTCTACTTTGACTTCTTTGTCTATTTCATTATAAGAATTTAATATTGAGTTTCAAAATCCAAATGGCATAAATAAATTCCAGATGTCTTCCCAAATCCCTAAATCTCACATTAGAATGAGGAGAGACACAGCTATACATGAGTAGGTGGTTACATTTTAATTCACTGAAAAACTGAAGGGATCTCTGAGCAGTTGGTCAGACTTTCTTCCATGAAAAAAATACGGAAACTCTTTTGAGTTTCTTAAGGAGCTGAGTCCTCAAGATTTATAGCCCAGCTGTTTGACATATGTTCTGCTTTATTTCTCCCCTCCTTGGGCAAAACAGCATCATCGTGAACGTGGGGCCCTGGGGACAGGCTGTCTCAAATCCAATTCAAAGGATGACTTTAAGCGAGTCACTTAACCTCTGAATTCCTTGCTTTTCTCATCTGTGAAATGGGGATATTCATAGTACCTACCTTGTGGGATTATTGGCAGCAGGAGTTGGGGTGGTGAGTGGTTTAATAATTGGAAGTGTTTAGCACAGTGTCAGCCACACAGCAAAAGGCATTCATTGTCACCTACCAGGTATGTGTCTGAGGAGCTGAGTGAAGTCCCCAGTGGCTAAAAGATTCTTCTCTTTTCCATCTTGATAAGCTGGGGTAAGTCTCCTGAAACTTGCATTGAGAAGACTCTCATCCTTTCTTCTGTGAGTGACTAACAAACTAATTTCAGATGCAAGACCCTTCCCCTAATCCTGGCCCCAGACCGCATAGCCACTACCTGAGTCCACGTTCCTGATCTCAATGCCTGGGCCACACCATCCCTCCCATTTGGCATCCAGGGCAACACCACACATTAAAATGTAAAAGCTCTGTCCTCAGAGGACTTGCGGAGGGAACTTAATATCTCCAATTAACTAAAGGAGATTTTATAAATATATAAAACACCAAAGAATCATAGCAATGCTCAAAAATACTAGTTTTCTTCCCTCATTTCTCCTTTACCATTAATGACTGGTATCGATGTTTGCAAGAAACATATAATCATACCCATGAAGACCTCCGCTGCTAACCTTCAAGAGAGAATTTACAGTCTGTATATCCTTCAGCATCTCAGCCTCACACTTCTAGACCATGTGTCCATACCAGAGGGCAACTTAAACAACTTGGCACGATTTCATACTGGGTGTGTCTTTTCACCTCTCTATGGCAATGAAAGCTTGTGTGAGTGGCGCCTGGGTGGCTCAGTGGGTTAATGCCTCTGCCTTCGGCTCAGGTCATGATCCCGGGGTCCTGGGATCGAGCCCCATGTTGGGCTCTCTGCTCAGCAGGGAGCCTGCTTCCCCTCCTTTCTCTCTGCCTGCCTCTCAGCCTGCTTGTGATCTCTATCAAATAAATAAATAATCTTTAAAAAAAAAAAAGAAAGCTTATGTGATATTCTGATGGTTACAAATCCCATTCACATACATCACCTCCCTTCCTCTTCGTCTCAACTCCATAGGTAGGTATTATTATTACCGTTGCTGTTACGACTGCTATTGTGGTAATTCTACATGCTGGGAAATTAAAGCCTCAATAAATGAAAAGACTTGCCCCAAATTATGCAGCTGGTCTGTGACTCAGTAAGGGTTTCAATCTGGATTCTCTGTGTTGCCATTCCATGCTTTTTTCCTACCAAACTCCCCTGCTAGAGTAATAGGATTCAAGACCAAAAACCTGAAAGAAACCTCATTAATTCTTTGCTGCATCTCTTCCACTGGATGTCCTTTTCTTTTTTTTTTTTAAGCTTTTGATTTCTCTGTTTTCTCTGATGTTGCTGTGGTTGGCAAGCTGAAGCTCAGCCGTCTCGCCGCAAGGCTGGAGCTGTTTCTGTAGGCTATAATGATTGTGTGCTAGATGGTTGGTTTAAGGGGAAAAAAAAACACGTTTAATTGGTGTTTTCTTTCAGGCAGAAGTGTGTTACATTGCAGCCAAATAATGCCTCATCTAAAAGAAAAAAAAAAATGAACTATTCCAGAAAGTTTGTTCAGAAAGGAGCCAAATCTTTTGCAACAATGAAGCATTATACACAAATCTGAAAGTATTTCAGACTGAGAATAGGCTGGGAATATGGAGTAGAACTGTGTCAGGGAAGATACTTAAGCCCACGTAACAGAAACCCAACTTCAGCGGCCTGGCCAGATAAAGGTTTATGCTTCTCATCTACAGTGAAGTTAGTTTGGAGATAGGTGGTCAAAGGTTAGTATGATGGCTTCAGTGTCATCAGAGACCTGGGTTCCCTTCTGCTCTTGCATCCTGGAATGTGGCTGTCTTCATCATGATCACAAGATTTGTGCTCTACATTAATGCTATGATTGTATTCTTGGCGAATGGCAAAATACAAAGAATAAGATCTGAACAGGTAACACCAACAGTCTTTCACCTTCAGGAAGCTTTCCCAACAGCCTCTTCCATCAACCTCTGCTTATATATCCTTGTCCCAACTGGGCAGTCACATGGCTTCCCTTGCCACAGGGAGCCTAGAAAGGGGGCATGACATGGTCACCTTGCCTCCCCAAATGAATAAGGTTTCTGTTAGTACAAAAGAAGGGCAAGATGAACATTGGGAAGCAACTGACAGAGTCTTGCAAAAGAGCTACCATTCACTGAGGGCCCACAGTGTGTTAGGCACAAACTAAAACAAAGCTAAGAAAGAAATAACACTATCCTTACATTAGACATATGATAAATTATATCCAAAGAAATATAAAGTGTGAAATGAGAGGCACTGTTCTCAGAAGATCGCTATGTGTATTTTTCTCATGTGACAATGCCTGGCACAGAGTAGACATTCAAAAATGGTTTCAAATGTTTCCCTTCTCTTTGTCCTCTCTCTCAATTGAAATTAGAAATGCAATGCCAGCTTTAACTTGGAATGTCTTTATATTTGCATTGTCTAATTAATCTTGTTATGATCTAACTATGGCTACTGCTCTGGCCTGTGCATCCATATCCCCCAACGTTTGGCAAACATAACACTGCTGACTCTATTAGATTATGTCAAATCTTTCTGGCTTGATATGTTCTCCCTTTTTGATTGACTCTCCAGAGCTATAATGATACTGTTTTCACTTTTAATTTCAACAGTTAGGACATAAATAGTCTTTGGCTTGGTGGCTTATCAGCCTCTTCATGATGCATGGCACTTAGTAGGGATTCAATGATATCTGTTGAATGAATGAATCTTCCCATCATCATTTACCAGCTGTATGACCGTAAGCAAGTTTCATAACCTTCCCTGAGTAAGAAAAAAACATAAATGTTTGTTGTCTTTACAAGCCACTGAGATCTGGGAGTCATTTGTTATGCTGTGGTATTATAGCTGTAATAGCTGATTACTACAGCCTGCAGTGGGGGGAGGGAATTCACGGAAAATAAATGTTCCATAAATAATGCCAAAGGCACTTACTATAGATCAGTATCCACACCATAACAAGACAAATTGTTTTTCTAGCATTCATTACAATTGAAGGACAATCTTGAATTATAATAATCTCACATCTAATAAATACTAAAAAAACATGACACACAAACTCCCCCAAATCACACTGAGATTTTTAGAGCATATATAGATCACCAACATGGAAAAGAAATGTTTTCTGGGCAAGCATCATTCTGCAGCATCAGTGAGCAAGCACATGGGATGCCAAAGATTCAGAAAATACCCTGAGTGCTTATCTCACTGACACAGCTGCACTATAAATGTGTTTGGTTTGGATAATGGGAAACAATTAAACCATCTCTCTGTTGGGAGAATAGAATGGGTAAAGAATCTCTCTTTTGTGAGGCAAAAATCACATCTCTTGGTTGTCAGTAAAACCAAAGCTGGAGTAAATTTGGAAATCTGACATATGATCGCCTGGAACTTCATCCCTACCAAAGTATAAATACACACCAGGGTACGATGGGGTTTTCCATCTTACTTGACACTCTCGTTTATTTGACTTCTTTTCATGAAACAGCCAACGAAACAGGAATTTTGGAAGCCACAAGCAGGTGTTTGGCACCATATATATGTAAGTTCATATGTAGGGTGTGAGTCACAGCCTAGTATCTTTTCAAGGCATTTGTCAAATAGTGAAGGATAGTTCTCAAGAGATTTCTTTTTTTTTTTTTCAGGAAGCATGAATGACTGGGAATGCATTTGTATACTTTGGAATTAAACAGACCTGGATCTGATTCCCAGGTCTCCTGTCTAATAAATGTGCAACATTAGGCACACTACTTATCACCATTGAGTTTTTTCCTCATCTGTGAAATGGGAAAAATAATGCTTAAGTTAAATCAAGTGAAATTGCCATATTTGCTGTCAAAAGAAGCCGAATATTACCAATTTCATGTGATTCGACCTATACCTGTCTTACAGAACTAAGTTCAGCATAGAAAGCCAAGTCCGTAGATATCTACTAGTCAACACTCCTTTGTTGCATATGACAGCACACTGCTGGAGATGGCTTAGAAAAAAAGGAATCCATTAGCATATGTATTTGGTCAGTTTAGGAATGGCGTTAGCTTCATGCATGGCAAAATCCAGGGGTTCAGATGATGCTTTTTTGATTTTGTCATACATGGTGGACAGCATGACCAATGATGGTCTTTAGTAGAAGCAAAAGGAACTTCTCTCTCCCAAGGGATGCCTTTCTTGGGTTACATGCTCACTCTTACCAGTCACTGTTTCCAGATGTGTCAGATGGCTTACTCTACTTGGCCCAGCCTGGTTCACTTTCTCACTTCAAAGAAGGTGGCAAGAGTGAAGGGCATTGTACAAGTTGGCACAGTTGGGGGAGCCAGGTGGTGGGTATTATGGAGGGCACGCATTGCATGGAGCACTGGGTGTTGTAAAACTATGAATTCTGTTATGCTGAAAAGAAATGAAATTTTAAAAAATTTTTAAAAAACACACATAAGATAGGGAAAGTGTTAACCAAAGAATATCGGAGTGCTAGGTAGGCAGGAAAATAAAAAGATATCCATTACATTGTGTGCAATACTTAACACAGATCCTGGCATGCAGAAGAGGCACTAAAATTAGCTAAAGTGTTTCCTACACAATTTTCAAAGGATATAGAAGATAATATTTACCCAAAGATAAGATTTCACCTAAAGATATGGTGACCAACTTTTCTCCATTTGCCCAGGACTCTTCTGGTTTAACACTGTAAGAATCATGCTCTGGAAAACTTGGTCCCAGACAAACCATCTTGTTTTGTCTGGACTATCCAGTTCTAAAACTGTAAGTTCCGCATCTGGGGAACCCACTCAGTCCCAGGCAAACCAAGACAGCTGGTCACCCTGCCCAAACACGACACTTGTAAGTGTAAATTTGTTAGCTGCATTTAAAGCCTTATTAGGCCAGTTTATAAGTTGCTGCATCTGTAGAAGAATGACGTGGTATAGTACATCTCAAACTGGAGTTGGTCCTATGGGGAAAATGAAAAGATCATGCCTACTTGATTTATAGTTACAGGATCTGTAACTTTGCTCTTCTTCCCACTCTGCTTTCTTGGTTTTTCTTTCGTTGTGTCTTTCTCCCTTTTCTCCTTTCCTCCCTTTCTTTCCTTCCTTCTTGCCTTCTGACTGACCTTTCATCTTTCCCTCTCTTATTTTTCTCTTTCTCTTTTACTTTCCTTTCTGGTGACATATTTACCTTTCAAACTGCATATGACTTAGATTTTGTTTGAAATCTTCAAAGGAGCTGTTATGTGTTGTTTGACTGAAACAAACAGGCCACAGTAAATTCATTTATCCTGGACAATGCACCAAGTAAATGGAAACTTCATTGCTGATTAAAGCAAGAAGTATTTGCATGATTACCAGGAGTTTGCAGAGACAGCATGCTTGAGATATTGAGAGCGAAGAATGAAACCACTAGGATGGGGGAAGACAGAAAAGATGGTGATGATTGAGAAATGAGGAAGATGGAGATTGTAAAGACTTGAGATTGAGTTCTTCCAAGGGCCATTTTGGTTTAAGTGTTTACATAGGGGTTACATCTACTACTACTGGAAATTGCTGGGATTTGGAAACTCTTTCTTCTTTTGAATCAATATTATCATTAATTAAGCAATGTAAACCAGGAAATCCTTCTTGGTTACAAACTATGCTTTGAAGCCAGGCATGTATTTGAGTGTTCTCAATCAAAACCTTAAAATAAAAATAGAGAGAAAGCAACTTCTCATCTTCAAAGAGAGCTAGCAGTGGGGAAAACTGTCTTTGGAATTTTACTTCGGAGAATGATGTGAATTTTGTTGCCCTGATTGAAGCACTGAAGTTCTAAAGAACTAATTGCACTTTAGAGATAAATCCAAATAAATGCTCCATGATAGCAAGTTTCCACCCACAAGATAGGCTCATCGACTCAGGACTTCTACGAGATTTGGGTTCTCCAAATATGAATATTCACGTCACTTTCACAATTTCTGTCATTATGTAGTACCACCTGTGTCATTTATTTACCTAACATTTTCCTGCAAATTTACTTTTTTAATAAGATAGACTAAGTTGATGCAGCCAATGTGGTTCATTACGGCTTGTGAATAACCTTTGTGGGAAGAAAATTATCACTCGCAAGAAAAGCAGTACACCATGGAGGCATGAGTAAAGGATAGGAGACTTACCACCTGGTCCTCAGGTTCGTTCCATCTTTTGGTAACCTTAAAATTTGGGATAAGCGACTTCAGTTTTCAATCTATATGGTTGTGAGGATTAATTAATTGAAAGAATTGGTGAATAGTTGCTAAGATTCTCTTCTTAGTCCATTAGTGGAGAGAGAAGACTTACATAGTCCTATAGCTCAGAAGGTGCACTTTGGGAGGAATTGTGTCTTAGCTAGGAAGGGACAAAGGATGCATCATCATCTTTGTTTCTAAACTGGCTTCCCCCCTAGACTTTAATCACTGGTGGCAAGTGAGTCAAAGATAATAATCAAGAGGGGGAAAACAATGCTTTACCAAGATTTTATGAGTCTCTCCACACAAGCTAAGCTGATTAAGAGCCCAAGTGAGAAAACAGAGCCCAGAGTTAGGGAGAGGCTGGGATGTCCTTCTTCTAAAGAAAAGCCAACAACTAGAATTTTAGATAATTTTTTTTATCATTCTGCTCTCTTGTTATTTTTAGTATATAGGCTATTTTTAGGGTATTTATTTTCTATCTGGCACCATATTGAAAGTATATTCTTTCTAATAGCCTTTTAAAATTTGCATGCCTTGTTTAGGTATACAATTGCATTATCTGCCAATAATGATAATTTTTTTTCTTTTAATCCAATCCTTGTACCTCTTATTTTTTGCTTCCTGTCTTACTACATGTAAATCATTTTACCACTATTTAGGGATGATTAAAATAGTTTTGCCTTTTTGATAAAGATAACTTTGAGAATGTAGCAACTAAAAGCCCAAGAAATAGCTGAAAATATGTTACAATAATTTGTAGGTAATGTGACAATGCCCTGGACAAAGACAATGGGTTTTTAAAAAAGCATACAGTAAGAAATATCTGTGAGCAATATTCCAACTGAATAATGAATGAACAAAATGGAATGCAAGAATCAAAACCTGGGGGCACCTGGGTGGCTCAGTGGGTTAAGCCTCTGCCTTCAGTTCAGGTCATGATCTCAGGGTCCTGGGATGGAGCCCCAAATAGGGCTCTCTGCTCAGTGGGGAGCCTGCTTCCTCCTCTCTCTCTGCCTGCCTCTCTGCCTACTTGTGATCTTTCTCTCTCTCTGTCAAATAAATAAATAAAATCTTTAAAAAAAAAAAAAAAGAATCAAAACCTGAATGTAAGGTTTCAAGTATGAAATGACATGAGGAAATTATCATTTATATCAATGAGGATTCAGTTAGGAAACTAAAAATCACACTAGGTAGGGATTGAAGATGAAAAATCAAAGCCTGAAGCAACCATTGAAAGAACTGTAGGCAATATATACATAGGATCAAATCGCATTGACTTATACAACACACAAATGAATCCATGCCAAACTAGTGAAACCTGAATACATTCTACAATCTAGTTAATACTGCCGTACTGACGCCAGCTTCTAGTTTTGATATATTACAGTGATAAAAGATGTCACTATTGAGAGAAGCTAGTTTTTGTTTTATTTGGTTTTCATGCAACTTTTTTTTTTTTTTTTGCAAACTTCTATGACTCTAATTCTTTCTAAGTTAAGAAAAGGAGGCTACGGAACCAACAATTGAATAAAAGACCATGATGTTTTTCTGAATATCCAGAAGTGCAGGATTGCTAGGAAACCACACTAGAGTATGTGATTCCAGGATCTCACTGAGAAGCCCCTGTAAACCTTGCATCAGTTGACTGTCCTCACTCGGACCACAACCGCCACTAAGGGATGTCATCTCATTCACTTCTGCCTTTTACGTGCCTATGTGTGCTTTCATTGGCTGATTCTAACCAGAGAAACTGACTGCAAAGGTTTGGGGGAAATCTAGATTCAGGTTTCTAAGTCCCTGACCTAGAAGGGAAAGTAAAAAGGTCCAGGGATAATGCGGAGTTAAAAACTTATATCCCAGCTCACTGATATTTAATAAATACCATACATTTATCATCCAGTCTTTGAAAAGGGGATTAGAAGAAGGAAATTGGTCAAATTTTTCAGTTTGTAAATATAGAAAATTCATAAATAATTTCATTTCCCAGCATAGTTTCTTGGTCTCTCTGCCAAGACATCTTCATCCAAAAGAATTTATAATAAGCAAAATTTTATAAGATTTTTCCAGCTTATAAAACAATTTCACACGAACTCCTTCATTGGCCTACCAAACAAAGCTGAGAAACAGATGATAATAAAACACATAATACTTACCTAGAAATTTCACTTATGTTATCATATTTCCTTGCAACCCACCAATAGAAGTTTGTTCTTTGTAGTTCTCTATATACAAGACCTGTCTTTTCATGTCCTTGCACATGCTTTAGCTGGGAATGTCTTTCCTGGTACAAATTCCTCCTGGATAGCCACATACCTCCTCACACCCTGTTCATTAGGGTCTTGCTTTATCTCTTTCCTGAAAGAGACCAAGGCTAATGGAACATGAACAGGAAGCCCCCCTCTGTGCTGAGGGCCCGGCTGTGCTGCCCTTGCAGAAGTCCAGGGATTGGCTAGCAGGTATGACCCAAGATCCATTCCTCAGCTACCTCTCCTTACTCCAAGAAACTCACTCTTGATGAGCCAAATCTAACTTCCCCATGCGAAACTGCAAGGAGAAAAATTAATTTGGTAGTATACAGAGGGCCTAATAAGAATCTACCATTAGACTGCAGTCCCAGGCATATGTTTGCCAGTCATACCACTATATATATTGCAAATGAATCTTGTAGCTCCTCTTTACTACTATTTATTTTCCCTGATTCACCAATTCCTACTCCTCCTTTCCTTCCCTGTAGGTTCTCATGTTAGTGAACTAATGGCTAGAGACACTTCACTGAGCCAAACACCCTTGCCCGAAGTGAGCTTACAAACTGGTGAGGAAGACAAATATTATGTAATTATCTTAGAAATAATATAACCAGGGACTCCTGGGTGGCTCAGTCGTTAAGTATCTGCCTTCAGCTCAGGCCATAATCCCAGGGTCCTGGGATGGAGCCCCTCATTGGGCTCCCTGCTCAGCAGGAAGCCGACTTCTCCCACTTCGACTCCCCCTGTTTGTATTCCCTCTCGCTGTCTCTGTCTCTGTCAAATAAATAAATAAGATCTGAAAAAAAAAAAAGAAATATAACCACTGAAACAACTACTGTAGCTATAAAGCAGCATTTATAAAGTTTTAGAAAAGGAAAAAAAAAGTTATGAAGGAGAAGGGTAGGACAGTATAAGAGAGAGCTAGGGCAGGTGAGGGGTGGATCAAAGCAAGCGTACCTGTGGTAAGAATGCCAGTTGACGATTCACAGACTGGTACCCCTGGGGATAAAAATACATTACATGTTTATTTAAAAATAAATAAATAAATAAATAAAAATTTTAAAAAAAGAATGCCAGTTGAGTTCAAGCTTATGAGAAGGATTTATTCACATAGAGGAGGCTGGGAGGAAATCAGGGAGAGAACAAGAACATTCTGGGCAGACGCCCCACAGCTGTCAGCCTGAACTCAGGGGTGCCTGAGGGAAACCACACAGCTTCCTCAACCCTCCCTCCCTTCTCACCAATACCATCCTGACATGAGGCAGCTGAGCTCAGAGAGCAAAAAGGAAACATAGAGGTTTATGGCTCAGAATCCAACAGAGAAGAGGAGGAGGTGGAGGCAGACTGTGTCACAGAAAGAACATGGTACTGGTCATCACAGTTTACATGCAGAACTGGTAACTATTAGCTTTCTGATCTTGGGAAAGTCACTACCAGCATCTCGGAGTTGTCAGGAGGATTCAGTGAGAAAAGAAACGAGTAGGGCCTTAGACCCAGTGAGTGCTTAATAAGGTTAGCTTTATCTGCTCACTTTCTCCAGGTTTGCTCTGTGTCCCCTCAAAGTTCATAGGTTGAAGCCCTGATTTATGGGGCAATGCGACTATATCTGCAGATAGAGTCTTTGGGAGGTAACTGAGGTTAAATGAAGTTATAGGGATGGGGCCCTGCTCCAAATGGACTGTGGCCTTATAAGAAGAGGGAGAGGGGTGCTTGGATGGCTCTGTTGGTTAAGCAACTGATTCTTGGTTTCTGCTCAAGTCACAATCTCATGGATTGTGGGATCAAGCCCCGAGATCCATGCTCAGCAGGGAATATGCTTGAAGATTCTCTCCCTCTGGCCCTCCCCCTCAAATAAATAAATAAATCTTTTTAAAAATATTATGTCCCTCTTTTTTTAAAAAAAAAAAAATATTATGTCCCTCTCCCCTCTCTCTCCCTCCATCATGTGGGGACACAGTGAGGGGCAGCCATCCACAAGTCAGGGTAAAGGCTCTCACCAGAACCCAACCACGCTGGCACCCCAATCTCAGACTTTGAACCTCCAGAACTGAGAAAAATAATTTCTATTGCTTAAACTACCAGTCTATGATAGTTTGTTATGGTGGCCCAAGCCGGCTCCAGGAAAGCCCAGTTAGAAAACTGCTCTTACAGATGATGGAGTGCAAATCTTAACTGCAAGGACATTCAAAGAATGAATTTATGAAAAGGCAAAGGAAGGGAACAGAATAAATGAATAGGACGGGGTGGGGGAGGGTGGGCTTGAACATTTTCATAAATGATGCTGATCTCGATCCATCCGCTGTCTGGCTGTGACTACTTCTGAGATGCACACAGTCTCACATGGGTCAAAATACTACGGATGTGATTGGATCGCAGAAAAAACAACAACAACAACAACACTACGGATGATTTTCTGTGTGGTTAAGCAAAACCACTTTCTCCTTGTTTTCATTCTTACTGTTGCATGAGAGATGGGACACTTAAACTCTAAGAAAGAAGACCAGTAGTGGCCAAAAAGTGGATCCAAGCACCAAGAGACAGCATGACAAGGGAAGAAAAGCAAAATATGCTCTTTAAAGGGAGAAGGGAAAAAAGTACAAGAACCCAGGATCCCTGGCACCCAGGGGTGCAAGCCAATGACAAAATGGGAAGAGGTGGTGGCACCATACCATCAACAGTGCTCTATGTGTGAAATGCTATGCCGGATGCTGGAAAATACTACTTCACAATTTCAAAACCTGCAAAGGTTGATAAGCCCTATCTCCATAAAGACTCCATTTGATCTCACCAGAGCAAAATGAGGCAAGCACAGCAGGACAGGGATTATGTCCCCAGGGAGGAAACTGTGGTTTGGAATGCTTCATTGGAGTTCCCTTGGCTGGCAAGGATTAGAGGTGGTAACCAAGCCTCCATTTTCTGATTCCAGACCCAGTGTCCTTTCTGTGACAAATGTCAAGACATGCTCTATATTTTTGCATCTGATCTTGACTTGGTTTTCCAAGATCAAAATTTTCTCCATGTCCTATCTCATTCCCTGACCAAACAAGCTCCTCCCCCAAAAAGTCACAGGATGGCTTCTTTCAGAACACAAAATAACATCGAATGGACTATGAGAACTGAAGGAAGAAGAGAACCATGTAGATGGGGACCTATTGACAAAAGCCCACACATGGTATAATGACTTCCCCTTGGCAAGACTGTCCCATAGCGATCCCGATACTGTGAGGCCACACAAGGATAACTGCTGTTTTGATTCCCACTTTGCACCTGTGAGAAACTGAGGCTCGAAATATGAAGAACCTTGTCCATGATGTTCATTCTAAAGATTAGGAGTCAGATGCCAAACCCTTGTGTCCCCCTCCACCTCCCTATAGGGGAATGAGCCCTGGCATGACAGCCAGGAGGCTCTTGGTTTCCAATCCTTCCACTCACTTCCCATGCCATCCTGGTCAAACCTTGTAAACCCCAGGCTTCCTTTCCTTCCACTCTAACCTGAAGGGGTTGGACTGCATGGTCTCTGAGAATGTTCTCCAAGGTGGCTGGTAAGAAAACAATCACAAGTATTGGAACACATATTGTCCAGTCTCTTTGTGCTGTTTCCCAAATATGATTCAGGGAGTCAGCCAACAGATAGAAGAGGATATTTATTCTTGCTGGTGAGGTCGACGGATACTTTTTCTGAGCTTGATCACACAGGAGGTCTGCAGGTCACAGCGTCATTGCACGTCATGGGCCCTGCGTGCTGCTCCCTCTCTCCCCGCCACTGCTCGAAGCCTGCGAGAACGCTTTTGAAACCAATCAGGAAATTACTTATCAATCTGAAGCCCCACAGAGTTATGAGTGCTCCTCGCTGCCAAAGGGAAGGGGATTTCGAGTGAAAGCTCCACATCTGTGCGCAGTAGAATTCAAAGACTCCAGCTGTTGGAAGGTCTTGCGAGCAACGTAAGTAAACAGCCCTCTCTCCCGATCGAAGTGAACTTCTTCAGGCTTTTTTTCTCCCACAGATGAGTCTTTTGGCTCACATTGGTGTTGAGCTGTTCTCTCTCTGTTCATCTGTGAGGTTTGGGGGTGTTTACTGACTGGGGCTTACTCAATGAACCATCTCCTCTGGGGGATACTTCTGCTGAACAGAGGAGAGAAAGCGAAAGTCGTCAGAATCGGCTTTGCTTGGGAAGGGTTAGTTTTGAAAAGAGCCCTTGAGTTGGCAGCTCTGTTCCTTAATGACTATAGATCCATAGTTAAGGGGAGTGTGACTGACATGGACACTTGTGGGGGCTTCACCCTGAAACACAGAGTGGTCATCGGGTCTGTGTCTAAATAACTCAAATTTAAGGTGTTCTCTTCTTTTTGATATACCACAGGATTTTAATTGAGAAAAAGGGGAAACATTAAAGTTTATACTGTCCGGTGGAGCTTTTCTTGCAGTGGTGTAAATCTTGTGCTCAATTTAGTTTTGGTCGGGGGTGCTGATTTATTTACTGTTCATTTTATTAAACAAATGGGCTCTACATTTTACACTGCTGTGGGGAGGAGAATGCATTCATTGCAATGCATGAGTGTAAACATCTAGGCTGTGTTGATAAAAATGTGGGTTTGTATTAATAGTAATTGCGTGATGGGATTATATAACTTCATACATAACGCACTGTACTGGAGTATATTGCTTTTAAAGATATTTTAAATCAGAGTGTGATTAAGGACTGAAAAAGTAATTGCAGGTATACAGCTAATATAAAAGAAATAGCTCTGTTTTGATCAACCTTTTTTCCCTGAGACCCTACAGCTTCTCCAGGAACTTGAGAGTCCTTTTCCAAGGGTTCCTCATCAAGGACGCTAGGGTTGCAGGGAACTGGTGTCCCGAGATCTCAGACTCTTCCCTACCATCAGACTATGCATCTCGCAATATGTCTTGATTCCGGTTTGAATAATAAAGGCTCACACCCTCATCTTGGTTCTTCTACTCCCTGGAAAGCTCCCCTGAGCACAAAAACAACTGCATTTAACTCCGGTTGATGTCTGACTTCCTTTCTTCCCTTTAAACAATTTTGGTTCATGGTTTTATGTCCTGTGATAACAAGACTGGTCTTGTTCCCAATATGTTAGGTACTTACCTCCTCCGTGTCTCAGCGCCAGCACAAGCATAAGGCATGTCACAGGGTCAGGCAGCCCCGTGTGGAAAGATATTTAGCTACTAGGAACTTATAACAGCCTATTTCCTATGTAGACACCCCCGGACCCCTTGCCTGGAGCAACTTTTAGTCTGAGGAGATCTCTAACCTCTCACCTTTATTTAATACATGTTATATAGCTAATGTGCTGAAAGCAATAAAAACAAGAGGTGAGATGATGCTCCCCTCCTAGAATTAACATGTCTGTAGTCTGTACAGCCCAAGACGGCTTTTGTTTTCATGGCAATAATTAAATAATTCTGGGCACTGGCTGTTGGACATGTGCGGTGCAGTGGATGATAAAATGGAGGGATACATGCTTGGAATGTTAAAGGAAATTATCTAAACATTGGGAAATATTTACTTAGTATTGACCATGCACTTGGCCCTCTGCTCACCCTGTCTCGTGTGGTCTTGGGAGCAGCACGTGAGGACACATCCCAAAGTGGCCCATGTGTTGGTCACTTAATGCCCCTGTGCCTTGGTTTCCTTACTATGAAATAAAGGTAAAAGCCATGGGACTCATGTGAAGGTTCAGAGTTAAGAAAAGCAAAGTATTTTTTTTGTCTCTCTTACAGGAGAAACTGAAGTTGAGTTTAGCTAAGTAACATGCCCATGGCCACACAGATGATGGCTGTCAGGGCTAGGATTTAGGAGTAAATGATCTGGCTGCATCAGACTAGAGAAAGGGCAGTTTTTACCAGCTTCCCTCGTGCTGTTGGGTTCTTTCCTGTGAATCCCATCCAACCCGCATAGTGCCTTCTGGATGAAAGTAACTGACCGTTGCCCATGAAGATTTCAGACAGGGAAACAAGCTCAAGACTTGAACCAATTTGCCCTAGGTCACACATTTAGAAATCAACAGGCCTGGGAGCTAAGTGCAGGCTTTGGAATTCCCAGGCTTGTAGTCTCTTCAAGATCCCACGCTCTTGATGGGGGTGGGATGGGGTGGGTTAGCGATGGTCAGGCCCATACCGCCTCCCTGCAGAGGAGAGTGAGCTAGCGGAGGATGACCATGCTGAGCATCAGTGAGGCCCTCAGCTGTGCCTGGCCCGGTGCCTCATTAATTAAAGCAGGTGCCGAGGCCCCTTTATCAGTAATTCTCCAGAGGATAGAATGTGCATCAAACTTTAACAGTCACTTTCCTCAGCCTGTTCTGTAATTTGGGAAATAATGAAGATTGCTGTACCCACCTGAAGAAGGTAAAAAGTTTGGTTAAATAAAAGAAATGGGGCATTTTCCTCTTCAAATTTTTGGGTTACGCTGAGGTCAGAATCAACCTCAGTTCAGAGTTGTTTACTGTCTTATTTATAACCCTGAGCTTTCTTCCTCTTTCCACACATGTCTCTTTCCAAGCGCTGTGACCGTCCGAACTTTGTGTCATCAGCCTCTTGACTGCATCAGAAGAGGGGTAGATATCCTTCCCTTTGTTGGCTCTTTATTATAAATCAGTACTGCTCAGTAGAATTCATCACCGTATTAGAATAAAGTGAACTATATGTGTAATATGAGAAATTTACTAAATAAACTTTACGCAGAGAAACTGGCAACTTGGAGCATTTACTGTGCTGAATAAAATATTATGAGATTGCTTTCTCTGCAGACTACTACAGCACAGATAGAGGCAAGCCAAATGTGTCCTCAAGACATGGGCTGGGAACTTCAGCTGCCTCGGAAAGAGGTCATAGAGGGCGTGGTGGAACAGGAACCACTGAATGCTGGAAATAATTTCCAGTGGTGGCAAATGTCAGGAGTTGAAGGGAAATAGCCACAGTTTTGAATTCTGGTTCGATCACTTTCTAACCGCAAGACTCCAAGTATATCACTTATCTCTCAAATGCACGTAACAGGCATAAACAACCCAACATGGTGCCTAGCACAATGGCTGCCCAATCAACAAGGGTTACTTTTCTCCTTAGCTCTGGTCCATTCAATCCACACATATTAATTGAGCACCTACTATGTGCCATGCCTTATTCTAGATATAGCTATGAACTAGCCCAAGTCTCTTCCTTCATACCTCCAGAGAGGGTGACAGTAGACGCATAAATCAGGATATAACCGCTGAGACTGGGAAGCACTGTAGAGAAAATACAAAACAGTAATGTGGTAGAGTGACTAGCAGTAAATCCATGGGGCTTTTTTGAGACATGAAAGTCTGTACTGTCATTTTCTTTCCTCACCTCAGCATCAAATGCCAGGAGAAATTGTATGAAAAGAAGGACAGAAAAATTTCTGAACCAAACTACTGCAGTTATTTCTTTCATTGCATCTTCTGGGCATTTTTCAAAATGTTCTTCCTCATCAAAGATAAATCAATAGGTCCTAAGTACATGAAGATTAATTAATGATTCTTCTTAAAAAGTTCAAATCATCACAATTCCTAGGGATTACATTGTTGGAGAGGAGAAGAACCACCGCATGTAGATTTTTAGGGATGAATTGTGCAGCTTCACAATGACTTCATGTGTGGCTTGAGTCTGAAATTGTACATATGTTAGTGCAGCCAACATGCAAAGCTGCCAGAATTCAGCCGATCCAACTCTCTATTAGCCAAGAGTCATGTGTACAGCTTTGAAAAACAATCCATGGTCTGTAATGTTTCCTTTCTTAAAATGGTGCAACAAACCTCACTTGGGTCTGAGACAGCATCTCTCCATAGTGAAGGTCACAGGGCAGATAAGTTGTACCAGAGGAGTCTTTGTCTTTCAATCAGCCCACTATTTGTGGCCAGAATAGTCTTGGCTGTAACAATCCAGATGACTGTCTTATTACTCCATTATGCCTTTATCACCCTCATACAAACCCCAATTATGTATCCACAACTTAGAATGAAAATTCTGCATACACAGCAAGACAAAATGCACAGGTCAATGTTTTGGTTTTCAAATAAATTACTGGTATTTTTCTGTTTAATTCATAAAAATGTGGTCTCTCCAAATTGCAGATGCATTTCTAGAAATTACTTTGAAAACAAGGTCCCAAGTTAAAATTCAATGAGTGAAAAATAAGAGCAAAGACGATGAGTTTAGGACATTGAAGTTAATTAACCAGTAGTAGAGAGGGTTGTGGGGTAATTCAGTGATGCTCCTTGGGACTCCAAATCTCACCCAGAGAATGATGGTGAACTGCTGTCCTGAGGGAAGAGAAGGGGAAGGGTACTACTCTTTTTCATGCACTTTTATGACCGATACTACTCACGGCATTTTAAGTATATGAGGTCCTCATCATGACACTTGTGTGGCTATTATTTGCTTGTTCTACAGATGAGTTGCTGAAGCTTGGTGCAGTTAAGTAACAAGGAAGTTCAGCACCAACTAGGAAGTGGCAGGACAACCTGAATCCAGGACTTCCCTGTTGCACAACCCACTCTACTACTCTGCTGGAGAAAGATAAAGGGTTTTTTCACCAAGCCTCCTACACACATGCAATACACATTCTATTTAAGTAAAGAAAGAATGTATTGCAAGTTTTTAAATGTTGAAATGGCTTCCTGAGGGAAGAGGTTGAGAAATTGTATTCTTTGGAGGTCTATTAAATCCATATTGGTTATCATACATGTCTGGTATGACTTCAGTGTGGTTCTTCCACAAGGTGAAAAGAGCCAAAATGATTTCTTTTTTTTTTTTTTAGATTTTATTTATTTATTTGACAGACAGAGATCACAAGTAGGCAGAGAGGCAAGGTAGAGAGAGAGGAGGAAGCAGGCTCCCCGCAGAGCAGAGAGCCCGATGCGGGGCTCGATCCCAGGACCCTGGGATCATGACCCGAGCTGAAGGCAGAGGCTTTAATCCACTGAGCCACCCAGGCACCCCTCCAAAATGATTTCTTGAGGCCCTTTCTAATTTTTCCAACCAAAGGCCAAGTTTACATCCATGCAAGACAAAATGGTGGTAACATGGCAAGTCTGGTCATCCTGCTCTCCTTCCCAGACTCCATGTCAAGTTCTTTGGCTGGAGTGATGTCCAGACTTTCTGGTAATACCACATTCACTCGGATCACAGGCTCTGCTGGCCATTTCCCCACAAACAGGGAGGGGACCCAACTCTGGAACCCATTTGTGCCCAACCAAAGGAACACCATTTGGGTGAATCTATTATCTAAGTTGATGGCTGTACTCTCAATGTTTCAGAACTACAAATCAGAACCAAACTGGCATGAAAGAATGGAATGTAGTTAGAAAATAGTAACATCTTTCAAAATTCTGCCTACCATGTATATCAGTTAACACTTCTGAGCATCAGAAAAATCTAGTTCCTTTCACATGTAAGGGGTTTATTTTTCTCACACAACAAGAAGCCTAGAGGTAGATGATCCAAGGATGATGTAGCTATTTCAAAGATGTCACCAGGAAACCAGGTTCCTTCTGTCTTCCTGCTTTTCTCCTGTTCGTTAACATGTGGCTTTCATCCTCATGGTGGCAAGTCAGCTGCTGCCCCTCCAGATTTTGAGTTGATATTCCAGGCAGGAAGGCAAAAACCTTCTTGCCAAACTTTGCCTTTTTATTTGGAAAACAAAGTCCTCTTCCAGGACTTTCCATGTACCTGGGCACCCCTTGCTACAAGAAGATCTGGAAGTTTGTGTATTCTGTCTTTTATATAGAAAAATACAGGAGATGGGAGTAGATTGGGGTGGGTTTGAGAGAGTCAAATCTATAGTACTTGTCAAAATATTCCACAAATTCCTATTTCTGAAAACAATTAATTTGGAATTTGATACATAATAAATATTATATAAACATTTGCTAGATGCATCTATTTTGATACTTTGAGCATGAAAATATTTTTAAAACAACTGGTAAGGGGCAGAGAAGGACAAGATTCTACCCAAAGTACCACAGAGTAGGGAGAAGAAATGGATCTGGTGTCATATCAAGGTCTGAATTCCAGTTCATACCTAATTAGGTGTGGGATATCTGTAGACCTTCATTTATTTGTATTGAAAAGAGGGGTAATGAGGTGGGGGATGCCTGGTCGGCTCAGTATTTAAGCATCTGTCTTCTGCTCAGGTCATGATCCCAGAGTCCCTGGATTGGAGTTCCTGGATAGAGCCCCAGTCAGGCTCTCTATTCAGTAGGGAGTCTGCTGCTCCCTCTGTCCCTCCCGCTGTTCCTTCATTCTCTCTCTCTCTCTCTCTCTTGCTCACTCTCTCTCTCTAATAAATTAATAAAATCTTTAAAATATAATAAAATAAAATAGGGGTAATTGGGTCTCCTGGATGGCTCAATCTGTTGAGTGTCCAACTCTTGATTTCAACTAATAATTTCATGATCTCAGAGTTGTGAGGTCAAGCCCTGCATTGGGCTTCCTGCACAGTACAGAGTATGCTTGAGAATCTTTCCCTCTGCCCCTCTCCCTGCTCTCTCTCTTTCTCTCACTGTCTCTTTCTCAAAATAAATAAATATTTTTTTAAATAGGGGTAATGATAGCAACCCATAAAATTATTTTAGAATTAAATAAGATATGTAAACTTATAAATAATATACCATATATAAAGAGTCTGGCACATAGTAGGCACTCAAGAAATGATAGTTCTCTCTTGCTTTGTACCTTTTATCCAGCAAGTGTGTGAACTTCATGAGCTAAAGTTGAAAAATCAACTCTTTGATTGCAAGAAATGAGAACAAATCCACTAAACGGTGTGTACCCTTGCTCTATCAGTGCATGCCAAGATTCTTTCATTTTGGGCTTCATCACATTATCTTAGTAAACCAGACAAAAATGTCCAAGTGATTTTGTTTTCCAAACTGCTTCATACACTTCAAAGTGCCATCTGCTTTTGACTTGTTACAAAACAGTCAACAGAGCCATTTGGTGACATTTTAAAAAGTGACCCATGTTTGTTACCAAGGGACATGATTCCTAGAATTTGTGCAATTTGTTCTGTGTTGTTGATATGTGAAGTAAAGGCTGCACAGAAACTCTCAGCTGTTTCAATACATTATCCTCATCCTAATCCCCGAATCCAGGTCTTAAATTGTGTTTCTATCCATTTTAATTATCTCCCCCATGTCATTCCAACCTTTCCAGTCAAAGGTGTATATTTAGTGCTTATCACCTTATAGTCACCACTGCAAAATTAAAAAGAGGAAATGAAACAAACTGAAAAGAGTTCACAGCTTTACAAAGTCAAAATCCACCCAACAGCCAAAATCTCATGTCTGCACATGGTCAGGTGGAAAAAAAATGATAGAGCACAACTCAAAGTCATTTGCTCTTGTTCACATATGAGTGAATCTTTTAAAGTCATCTTTAGAAAGCCATTTAACTTTATTCTCCCCATCCTTACCTGGAAAAATTAGCAAACGTTCCTGCCCCTCCCATCCCACTTGGTTGATATGAAGACCATTGAGATAATGTACTAGATGTGCCATTCAAAATAACACATGATATACTCAAGTGTGTTTCAGCATTTCCTGTCCATTTTAGTACAATTTGAACCATATCATAGTGCATAATGAATTGCATAACCTTAACTGGTTCCCCTCTGATTTCTCACCTTATTTTCATCTTTCTTGACAAGAGGCCATTGCTATTCTGTCACTCTCTCTTCCATACCTCAGTGTGAATGTAGCCAATTCTTCCTGGTTTCTACCTGATTTCTAGCTGTTCTGACTAAATATCCAGGTCTCTGCAGACTGACCATCTCTTTTCCTGACTAGAATGAAGCCAAATTCATTTCACATTCATTGAATACATACTTACTTATTGGATCAGAAGTGATCCAAACAGACAAAAATCCCTGCCCTCCTTGAGATTACATTTCAGTCCTCTGGCCTCACCATTATAGGCATACTGATGAGGACAACTCAAAATCTGATGTCATGCTGTCTCCTCTCACCAAGATCCTTGCCCCTAAGTGTTTCTATGCTCTGCTAACATGGCTCATGAATTCCTGCACAACAGTCACCATGTAAATCATGGTCCAAATAATCATAGTCCTCTGTGAAAATCACAGACCTTAATGGTGTCCAACTTGAGAATGGTAACATTCAAATGATGGATGAAATCTCTTGTTTTCCCAAAGTTGATCATCTTCATGTAGCCAGAGTGTTGCTAAGTTCTGGGCAGAGATGGAGAGAAAGCCACTTTCCCATGGTGAGTCACCTGGCTCTAAAGTAGTTGTGCTTGTACCCAGAGATTAAAATCTTTACTGGAAATATCTTCCTAAAAAATTTCCCTGGAAACATTTCTTTCAACATCTGACATTAAAAACTCTCTCCATAAAGACTTAAAACCAGTCACTGGGCAGGAAATAAAAACACTTTATACCATCTACTGTCCATATATATCCTCCTCCCCATTCAGATATCTGTGCACACACATCCCCATACTTCTCCTTAATGGTCAATATCCAACTTCTAGTTGGCCTTAGCTAGAACACTCTAGAAACCAATGAAATCTGGACAAGCTGTCTAAACTGTTGTTCCTTCAAATTAGTAGAGTTTGGAAATAGTTATTTCCATCTACTCCCAAGGACAGAATGGTCAAGCCCAACTGAATGCCTTCAGGTAACGTCTTCTAAAGCACCCTTAGGAAAATCTGATTTGCTTTCTTCACCCTTTCTTGGTCTGCACATTGCATTTAACCCATCCAATCTACTTTCATTAGAAGAACAGAGAAGTATGATAGTTAGAGGTAGGTCAAGGGAGCCAAGTCAAGGTTATTTCAGGATGGAAAAGACTTCAACACTGATACAGACTGAGAGCAATCAGCCAATGCTAGAAGATGAAGCTACTAGAGAATGAGACAGGGTACCTGAGCCAGATAATCTAAGAGAGGCAAGAGCTACCTCAAAACAAACCCCCAAGGCTGGGCTTGGTTTTGAACAAACATGGTTCCTGCCTCTCACCAGTGTCAAATGAGACTGGCAGGAAGCAAGCAACAGATGGTAATGTGGATAAATTAAGGATGATAGAAAAATTGAGGGGATCCTGATCATGCTCTCTGTTTTTCTCTGGGAGGTTATAAGTGGGGTCATTGCTTAAGATAAGGACAGTGAGCTGATTAAATGTGTACTGCAAATACATAGCCCAGTTCTCATCATAGAGAAAGCACTAGAAAAAATATTTACTTCTTTTCCCTTGATAGCTTGCAATCTATAGCAAATGTTTATCTCCAAAAGACATCATATAAAAATAGCCACCATGACACCAGCCACATATTTTGCATTTTAAGTGAAACATGTGAACCTTCCTGAAATTTTTATTTTAAACTCTGAACTATAACGACCTCTCTACACTCATCTTAGTTTTTGAAAATAAATTGGCTCAAGTGCAGACTGTCAGAAAAGCCCTCTGACCACACATATTCTCTTCCTGTGACCCACAAGCCTGGAGAATGTTCTGGAACCTTGCCAGCAAAGAGGTGTGTGGAGGAGGAAAACTGAACTCTTGGAGCTTTTGATTTCAGTGCTGTAAAAATGGTGCCAAACATGACAAATGAGATGAAGATAATCTAAAACATGGATCATTTCCATGTTTGCCCTTTGAAGATTTTAATAAGCATCAGCTTTCTTGGGGCAAATCAGGTTCTTAGCTTCCAAATGTTTCAGATTTAGACTGTCTTCTTTTGATTATTTGAAATCATAAGGGTCAGTTTGGAGAGGTTTCATGCTCAAACTTGAGGGCAGCTGGCTGACAGACCACAGCAGGTAATGGCCCCTGAGGAGAGCAGAGGTTCTCCTTCTGCTTGCCTTACCACCCTTCTCCCACAGCATGATGGGGAGAAGGATGGATGTGGATGGACCAGGTCCAGATTCAGCCAGGTTTGAAGGTTCCCAAGAGGAGACTTCTCTTATACGAATAAGGGTTATGAATTTGAGATTAGTTTAACACTGGTTTTCTCAATCTCCCTCTCTCTCTTTCTCACCTCTCTTGTAAGAAAATACTAGTCTCTTTGACTTGTTTTTTAGGAAATCTGGTCATCCGCAAGATCAGCATAGTTAATCATAAGGAGCCAGGACTCTGTAGTCACAAAGTGCCTTGCATCATTCTAGGCACTTGGGATAGAGACGATATCAAAACAGACAACTTCCTCCTCCAGACAACAAAAGATGTACCTGTCATGAGGTTATGAGGACAATGAAGAGGGAAGTAGGTAAAAGAGAAGCAGGTATGCTGCTTCAGAAAGGTGAGTCATGGAAGGCTAGGGTCACAGAAAGTCAACTCGAGCAGACTGGAAGGTATAGAGGAATAAGTCATGCCAGCTTCTGGGCAAAGAGCATTCTGGTCTGAGGAGTAACAAGTTGAGGGAAGGCATGATTGATGGCCCTTGGTTCATCCCAGAAATAGGAGGATGCCAGGTGCCTGGAATGAAGTGCATGAAGCAGGATGTGAGGTCAGAAGGGAGTGGAAATCAAACCCATCTAAGGCCTTTCAAGGGCATTGAGCTTTATCTCAAGGGATGCAGGAAGCTATTGCAGCATTTTGAGCATGAGAGTGACTGACAGGTTCTGACTTAAGTTCTAAGACAAGTCTAATAGTTTGGGGGTGGAGTCTTTTGGGTTTTCCATATAAAGTATCATGTCATCTGCAAAGAGAGAGAGTTTGACTTCTTCATTCCCAATTTGGATACCTTTTATTTCTCTTTGTTGTCTGATTGCTGTTGCTAGGACTTCTAATACTATGTTGAACAAGAGTGGTGACAGTGGGCATCCTTGTCATGTTCCTGATCTCAACGGGAAGGCTGTGAGCTTCTTCCCATTGAGGATGATGTTTGCTGTGGGTCTTTCATAGATAGATTTTATGAAGTTCAGGAATGTTCCCTCTATCCCTATACTTTGAAGCGTTTTAATCAGGAACGGATGCTGGATTTTGTCAAATGCCTTTTCTGCATCAGTTGAGAGGACCATGTGGTTCTTCTCTCTTCTCTTACTGATTTGTTCTATCACATTGATTGATTTGTGAATGTTGAACCATTCTTGTAACCCAGGGATGAATCCCACCTGATCATGGTGGATAATCTTTTTAATGTGCTGTTGGACCCTGTTTGCTAGGATCTTGTTGAGAATCTTAGCATCCACATTCATCAGTGATATTGGTCTGAAATTCTCCTTTTTGGTGTGGGGATCAGGGTAATGCTGGCTTCATAAAAAGAGTCTGGAAGTTTTCCTTCTGCTTCAATTTTTTGAAACAGCTTCAGGAGAATAGGTGTTATTTCTTCTTTGAAAGTTTGGTAGAATTCCCCAGGGAATCCGTCAGGTCCTGGGCTCTTGTTTTTTGGGAGGCTTTTGATCACTGCTTCAATCTCGTTACCAGATATCAGTCTATTCAGCTTGTCAATTTCTTCCTGGTTCAATTTTGGGAGTTTATAGTTTTCCAGGAATGCATCCATTTCATCTAGGTTGTTTATCTTATTTGCATATAACTGTTGGTAATAACTTCTGATGATTGTTTCTACTTCCTTGTTGTTAGTTGTGATCTCTCCCTTTTCATTCATAATTTCATTTATTTGAGCTTTCTGTCTTTTCTTTTGGATTAGTGTGGCCAATGGTTTATCGATCTTATTGATCCTTTCAAAAAAAACAGCTTCTAGTTTCATTGATACGTTCTACTGTATCTCTAGTTTCTACCTCATTGGTCTCTGCTCTAATCTTGATTATTTCCCTTCTTGTGTGTGGAGGTGGTTTAATTTGTTATTGATTCTCCTGTTCTTTAAGGTGTAGAGACAGCTGGTATATTCTGGATTTTTCAATTTTTTTTGAGGGAGGCTTGGATGGCTCTGTATTTCTCCCTTAGGACCGCCTTTGTTGTATCCCATAGGTTTTGGACTGAAGTGTCTTCATTCTCATTGGTTTCCATGAATTGTTTAAGTTCTTCTTTGATCTCCTGGTTGATCCAAGCATTCTTAAGCAAGGTGGTCTAAGACTGCTGTTTGAGAAATGGACTATTGGGTGAATTATATCATCCCTGCTCCAAGCTCTCAATAGGCTTGCCAAACTTATTATTATTTCAACAACAATAGCACTCTCAGTTTGTAAAGAATTCATGGACCAAAATAAAATGGACATGCATTAAATGTCTTACATTGCATTGCTCTGCTTGAGGGCAGACTAACCCCATCAGAGCACAGTAATAAAATGCAATTAATTTGATTAAGGACATTTCTATTTGTGGCATTTTATTTCACCAGCCAGAAAGCTCAAATACCAGACTGCTTTGTTCAAAACTAGACCTGAAAGCCAAAGGAAAAATTGTCTGTTGCCTTTGTTTTCCCTGGACCTGCCTTTCCTGGCAGTCAGAGTGATATCCCTTGGAATGTGGGAAGGATGTTTGCATCCCAGCCCAGCTCACCAGGGTTATGGGGTCCTACCTGGCCATTTGTGACCAAAGCTCTAGTTGTAACAAGATGCTCCTTTTCTGGGCTTGTCTCTTGTGCATGGGACTCTTTGGGGTCAGCTTTTTTTTGGGGGGGAAGAGCAGACTAATACAGAAACAAGCTAATTGATGACTTAGATGTGAGAAATCATGGATCCCAATCAAATACTGTTTATTATCATTGGTAGATTTTATTTAATTACTTCATCAATAAATACATGTCCCTACTATACACCAGATGCAGTCCTACTACCAAAAGCACAAATAAAAATACCTAACTCCATGGAGCTTCCATTTCATGGAGGAAGATAGACGATACCAAAATAAATTAAAAACATAGTATGTTATATGATAATACATGTAATGAGCAAAAAAAAAAAAAAAAAGACAAGGAAGGGAGTATGGAATGGTTGGATTTGTAACTTGGGGAAGAGTGATCAGAAAGACCTCACAGGGAAAGTGAAATTTGAGTATAAAGATGAAGTGGTGGTACAGCAAGCTGAAGACTGATATAGATAGTGTAGATAGACTGATATAGATAGGTATAAGTATAGATACAGATGTAGAGTAGGTATAGATCTACATATATGTATACATATACACATGCAAGAACACATGTAGATACACATTACCTACACATATACATTTACATATAGGTATTGATTATATAGGTATAGATATGGACATATCTGAGGGAAAGTTTTCTGGGCAGGAATTACTGTGTATCCAAATACTCTGAAGCAGGAACACCCTTGAGCAGTCAGCGTGATATCCCCCAGATATTGAGGAGCAGCACAGAGACAGTATGACTGATGCCAAGTGAGCAAAGGAGAGATAGGTAGATTATGAGTTCACATGGTGGGGGGGGCAGCCATCAAAGGACTGTGGCTTATTCTAAGCCTTTATTTTGTAGTCTGAGTAAGAAGGGGTCCCATCACAGGTTGGAACACGAATGCTCTTCTTGCCAAGTGCCTTCTCCAAGGGCAGGAATAAGAAGACCAGGTGGACATAGTTGCAATAACTCAGACAGGAGCTAATATGAAAAGGAGCAGGGGTAGCAGCAATGGAGATGGTGATGAAGGGTGAGATGCTTGAGACAATGCTTAAGGAGAGCCACAAAGAGTTGTGGCAAAGGTACAGTTTACGGGAATGAGGAGCATCAGGGGCAACTCCAAGGTATTTGGTCTGAGCAATGGATAAAACTGTTACCAATTACATGAGGAAGAACATGGCAGAAAGAAATGACACTTTTTAAAAGATTTTATTTATTTATGTGAGAGAGAGAAAGCAAGAGTGGGAAGAGAAAAGCAGACTCCCCACTGAGCAGGGAAACCAACACAGGACTTGACCCCAGGACACTGAGATCATGACTTGAACTGAAGGCAGACACTTAACCATCTGAGCCACCCAGGCATCTCAAGCAATGACATTTAGAGAGCAGGCTGGGCATGCAGGACTGAGAGGAGGCTTGCTGGAGTGATGTCATTGAGAAGGTGAGAGGGGGAGCAGGAAGAGGGAATGGGATCCAGTGCACTGGTGTTAGGTTGGCCTGGGATACAGGCACAAACAGTTCATAACAAGAGAGTGGCAAAGCATACCCACATGATATCACACAAAAGGGAGTATCAATCCGGTGGTGGAAGCTTGTATGTCTTCTGGTTACTTCTATTTTCTGAATAAAATGAGAAATAAGGTCATTCATTGAGCATAACCACAGAGGAAGAGGTATTGGAAATTTAAAAATAGAAGACAAAGTATAAAATAGTTCTTTTTATTTTATTAAAAGATTTTGTTTATTTATTTGACAGACAAAGATAACAAGTAGGCAGAGAGGCAGGCAGAGAGAGAGAGGGGTGATCAGACTCCCCGCCAAGCAGAGAGCCCAATGTGGGGCTCCATCCCAGGACCTTGGGATCATCACCTGAGATGAAGGCAGAGGCTTTAACCCACTGAGCCACCCAGGTGTCCCTAAAATAGTTTTAAAAGAGAGTAAGATGGCTAATGAAATAATAAAATATAGTATAATTGATAGGCAACATTAATCAAAGACCCTTTTGAGGGAAACAATCACATTTGGAGATGGAGGGTGGTGAAACTGGTTGTGTGCTTTCTCTACTGCATCTAGCCAAAGTGGTGGTTTCGTTAAATAAGGTTCAGTAAAGCAAAAGAGAGGCCAAGGAGTCATGAGGTCTTCCAGAGAGTAATTACCATAGAATCTAAACATGGTAAGGAAGCAGGTGAGGACTTGAATAAAGGATAGAATGAAAATGGTAGTGTCCAAATAAAATCAAATAGTTGTTGAATTTGGGATACTGGATGGAATGCCAGAAAAGAAGCAGGGATAGGACAGCAGGAAACATGAAACTGAGTTTGTGAAGATACTATAGTTATAGGTAATATAGGTATACTCATGTAAGTAAGAGGCTGAGGCTGAGTTGGAGAAAAGACCATTGAAAGAAAGAAATTTCAAGGGGCTGTGAAAGAGGGTATATGACAGATTTTCTGAGGAGATACTGAGTCACCTAGAATTAGGGTAGTGATGTCAGAAAGGGTGACAGACAGAGGCCAGGAGCTGAAATCTTCAAGATATGAGGGGATTGGAGTAAATTAGTAGGTGATGTCAACCAGGAGGAGGAGTGGGTCAATGGATGGACAGATGACATGAGTGAGACTTGATCCTGAAGGGACTGAAGAAGGCAATGGGGTGAACAGTCTGGAAATGACAAGAAGAAGCACCAAGTTCCTACTGTACATCTGGGACCAATGGAATGAAGACTGAGGGGGAGAAAACAGCCACCACATGAGTGTGCTACTGGAACAGAGGTGTCCTCAAGGGGACAGCGCCAAGCTGTAGTCAGAATAAGAAGATGCAAAGACATTCAGAATGGAAGGTGAAGATACAAGGAAGGACCTTTGCTGATGAGTGACCTTGGATTCTAAGAGGCACTAGGAAAGGAAGGGGGAGGATATGGGTCAGAAAAGGGGTTATAGTGATGAGAGTCCACAAGATGAGCAATGACCTGGAAGTATGGAAGGACATGAACTGGGATAAAGGATTTGATAAGACTCCCCTAATGTCTCAAGGTAGAGAGTAGAGGTCAGTCTGTAAGTGGGAGGGAGGGCCGAGTTCGGGTCATTACGAACCATGGCAGGTTTATGGATACTTGAAGATGGGGTGGGGTGAGGAGCCTTGTCTGGAGCACCCAGAAAGCTCTAGGATGTTTTCTTTGTTTCCTGTAGAGGTTTTCATGAACTATCTTGTTGGGCCCAGGTTCATTGCTAATCCTGGAATATAAAAAAGTGAGAAGGTAGGAATCAAGAAAGGAGGCCAAGATGGTCAGCAGAGACAGGTTATGGAGAACTGCGCATCATTATGAAGACCTGGGGCTTTACCCAGAAGACCAGGGTTCTTAGTCTTGTAATGTGACAGGGCCTCTTTGGAATGCTAAAGATTATGGTCTTACCTCTACTCTTACATAACCCTGTACATCCATTTTGCCTACAATGTCGGGGAGAATTTGTCATTTGTCTATGTCAGTGTTCAACCAGAGAACCAGAACCAGTAGAAGATAGTATATATTAATCAACATATGGTAAGCAGTTGGACTCTGGAGTTGTGAAGATTGTCTGGAGATTCCAAAATCTGTACGGAGACCTCCAGGAAGGACACACTAGGACTTCTAGGCATGAGGAGATGCTGCAGAACTTAAGTGGGATTTCTTCTTTGTACGGGAAGCCTCAGCTCTTAAGACCTTTTAACTGACTAAATCATGCCCACCAGATTACCTAGAAAAGCCTCCCTTACTTAAAGTCAACTGGTTATAGATTTTCATCACCTCTGCAAAGTTCCTTCATGCCAAAACCCAGATGAATGTTTCATGAAAATCTGGGGACTGAAGCCTAGCCAATAAAACTGACCATGACATCAGTATATTCCCCAAAATCTAGAAATCCATGGCTGGGGCTCCTTTTGTGAGTGAGCAGGAGTCCATGAAGGGAGAGGGATAAGATGGTCCACCTTGCAGCTCAGAAAGATCAGATCTTCATGCTTAAGTGGTAAAAATTCTTAGTAAAGAATTTGAGTAAACAGTACTAAAAATAAAATATGACTTTCTCCACTGCAAATCCATGTGAACTACAGTTGGTCTCAGTGGGAAATCAAGCAAGTTGGAAAGAACCCCAAAGAAAAGTTATTCCAAATTTCCCTGGATATCTCAAGAAAGGGAGTATCTGTCCAGTATGCAAGGATTTTTAAGTAATAGTTCAAAATTCTTAATAACTATCTCATCTTCCACTGAATTCACAATTAATGAGTTGACAAATCTTTATAGGCACTTAATCAGGGCCCAGCATTCCAGTGAAAAAGGAGCAAATATAATTAGACACAGTCTCCCTCACCCCTTATCAAGAACAGTCTCTTTGGGGGAGGGAGGGTCCATCAGTTAGCATTCTTTCAACCAAAAGTGACAGAACACCCAATTCAAGATGCTTCAAAGTAAGAAATGAGGAGGGGATTTCTTAATACAGAGAACTAAAATCTCAGCTAGATCTTCTGGCTTCAGGTTCTATCGAATCCAGTACTCTAAGGATATGGCCTGAACTCAGTCTTTCCACATCTCTTTGTTCTGCTTTTCCTTGAGTTGACTTCACTGCTGGTCAGGTCTCTCTTTACAATGGCAGGTAGGGTCACCAACAGCTACAGGACTACATCTTTATAGCTCAGCAATCCCAGCAGAAAAGTCCCATGACTGAGTTTCTCTGAACTCATTTCAGTCACTAGCTCTCCCTTGAATGAATAATTGTGACCAGAGTAATATAAAACTCTGAAGAGGCTGGAGCATGGGCAGACCTCACTGGAACTGCAAGTTCTGAGGGTAGGAGAGAAGAAAAGGTTTCCAAGGGAAAATCAAGGGGCTATTCCAGCAGAGGGAATGGATGTTTGCTGAACAACAAGAGTCAAGGCCTTCTACGGGAATATCGCAACTCAAGATCCAGAAACCTGTACAAGCCAGAAGAGAACTGAGAATTCCATCAGGCTCCCTGCCCTAAACCACGAGGCTGTTCCCTCCTCTCTAAGGGCAGCTAATAAAAACACTTACTCTGTCACAACTGCAACCATTTTAAAAAGTCAAATGAGATATATGCTAATATATCTCATAAATAATAAACATTATATACTTTAAAAGATAAGATGATAGCTTAACCAACAAGGTGAGGCTGGGTTTGTGCTGGAGAGGAGAAGCGGGAAGACGGAGAACAAGGAGGAAGAAGTACCACTATTTGGGTGAAGTTACTCACAGGTAAGAGATTTGTTCTGATTTGTTAGCATAGTTGGTCAACACAGGTAGCATAGTTAGTCTTAATAAGTTTGTGGCCAGAATTCCATGTACAAGGATGAGTTAAAATAATGTAGTGAGGGGCTCCTGGTTGGTTTAGTCGGTTGAAGATCAAACCCTTGGTTTCGGCTCAGGTCATGATCTCAGCGCCTGGGATCAAGCCCCACTTCAGTCTCCATGCTCAGTGTGGAGTCTGCTTCTCCCTTTTGCTCTGTCCCCCCACCCTCCCTCTTATAAAAAAAATCTTTTAAAATAAAAATAATAGTAGTGAGAGTTATAGATTTGTTCCCTACTAATTGTGTGACTTTGGGAAAATTATTTTAACTTCTCACCATGTGCTTTGTCATTTGTAAAACAGCATAATATGAGTACCAGCTTCATAGGATAATTGTGAGGATTAAATGTGTTAATATAGGTAAAGTGCTGGGCATATAGCTCTACGAATATTAACTATTATTATTGGTCCTCAAAACCCATTGATAGGCATTCTTAACCTCATTTTTCTACATTAAAACACTAACACATGAAAGAATTAAGTAGATAAGATGTTAACCCAGGTCTGAGTGACTAAATGTCGTGCTCTTTCTGTTGCAGCAAGGACTTTGTAAATACAAGCAGGCAGGGAGGGAGGGAAGGAGAGGGAAGGAAGGAGGGACAGCAAAGCATTCATAAGTATCCAGATCCTGAACCTAGATTTACGTTAACAACAGTTAACCAGAGATTCCAGAATATTCCTTTAACCTTGGGTTGAGTGATACTAATTTAAATGGTCTTGTAGAGAAAATTTTGGCCAGTGCAAAAGTAAGTGAAAATTTGAGGAATGTGCCAGAGACACCAAGCTAAATTTAATGGCTCTTCTCTGTAAATTCCCAAACTCTCCGTTCCTCCAGACATCAGGAAACTCAACTCCATCTTCCTCCCAGGAAGCCCAGATGGCACAGCCATCCACCTCGTGGTACTCACGGGTTTCTATGTAGAAGCGCTCACCTGTCATCCCTCATTCACTTCTCATCACCATCCCCAAGTGGATACAGCCATTGTCGCAGCCTTAAGGACATGTAGGAGAGAGTGGCAAAGCCATTTGTGAACCGGGCCTCAACCAGAGCCCTCTGCTCCTTCAGTACCACGCTGGCATCTGTCCAGGAAAGCAGCCCCAGCCTTGGGGCCTTGGCCCTCCCTGCTACCCTGCATAGCCCTGCGGGACATCCACATCCTTCCATCCCTCCATAGTCTCTCCAGGAACGCCCCCTTGCAGCCCTCCTTCTCCGGAATGCAGTGTGGAGCACTGCTAGAAGGCTCCCAGGCACCAGCAGGCAGAGGGTATAGGGAAGGAGGATTTAGAACCAGGAAATCCTAGGAGTCCTGCTTGGCTCTCCCGGAACCTATTTCCTTACTCCAGCATCTAATAGCAAACAGCAGTAATTACCATACATAAAGAGCACCAACAGGTTTTTCTAGAGGGATTCGAATAAAATGAAAAGGTAGGAGTGAGAATAACTAGGAAAGTAGGTGCATGCCAAAACCTGGGAGGTGCCCCCTCACCCCAACCCCGCCTGCCCCAACAAGGAAGTAATCATAACAATTGCGATAAAAGCCCAAAAACAGATGGTGAGTTTGTCTGGAAGCCTCAGTTCCCTAACTGAAGACCAGGAGCCTCCCACACTCATCCCTCACACACACACACGTTCTGCGGGACCCTTCCCTGGGACAGAACCCATGGTCCCTGGGCTGCTACAGCTGTGAAAGAGGCCAGAAGCAGACCTTCCAGGCAAGCTAAAACACACAGGATTCCCAGCCCTGCCTTTCTCAGAATCCCCTGGGAGCGAAGAGGCAAACTCCCGGTCCTGACATCTAAAGATCCTGACCCTGAACATGAAGCATGGTGCCTGGGATTCCAGGTCTGAAAACCACCACTCCACGTAACTTCCTTGCTGTGTGACCTGGGACACGAGAGGCCACCTCTCTGAACCCATTTCCTCAACATTTAAAATGAGGCAAACCTACCTATTCCATAGGGTGTTTGTGACAACTAGATGATGTGAGAGCACCAGCAACAAGCAGGGCTGTTCTCAGTGAATATGCACTTGCTGAAGGCCCTGTGCCAGGGTCTGTCCTAAATAAGGGGGACAGAGTGAACAAGACAGAAACTTGGCACACACCTGGACCTTCCAAACAGCAAAACAGTAACCCCTCCTTACCTCAGAGGATGGCACAGCACTCAGGGAAAAAAATAGAGCAGGGATGGGGACACAGGGCCAAAACAGGGGGAGTTCTATTTCATACTGGGGGCAGGAGGGGCTCAGACGTGTGATTTTGAGCAGAACCCTAAAGCAGGTAAGGGCATGAGCCTCTGACAGCATAAATATAAGCATTCCAGGCAGAGAGAAAGTCCCCTGCAAAGGCCCTGGCATCAGAATATGTTTGGAATATTTGAGAAAGAGTGTGATAAGACAGTGTGGCTGAAGCAGAGGGAGACAAGAGGTAATGACAGGAGCTTGAGGTCAGAGGGAAACCCAAAGACAGATGTGGATGGCCTCGGCAGACACTGTAGCTGAACAGGGAGCTCTCCAGAAATGGCAGTTGAACTGACACCACATGAAAGACAGCCCAAATGTACATCAAGAGAAGGAGGCCTACATAAGTCATAGTCTGCTCATACCACAGAACCCTGGGCGGAGACGGACCTTCACCAGAGATCATTGAGTGAGGAAGCATGTTGTGGAAAAGAGATCTGTTTGGATCTCATCTTTTAAAGAAGTGTGTCTCGATATGTGTACATATCTGTGCAGAGTAAAAAAGGTGTGGAAGGATGTGCATACAACATGGTTAGTAGGAGACTTTGAGGGTCAGGATTCAAAGGAGATTTATGGAGAGGAACTCTCGCATTTAACTCTATATCCTTCCATATCATGTTCATTTTTTTTTGCAAGAAATATATTTGTTTTATAATTTTCAAAACTACAAAATATGTGTGGATCCAAACAGAATTGGCATCTACTCTTCATATTTCAGGTTTCACAGATGAGATCATGAAGAATCTTACAGGTCATGAGCCACAAGATGTGGTTCTGGCACTTTCTTACCCAAAGAACTAGAAGTGTCTTGGGAAGAAACCTGTACCCAAGGGGATTCGAATCACTGATAAGAATTTGAGCACTTCATTTGTTTCCCAAAAGGATTTGAGCAGAATGATCTCAAAAAAATCCCACCTGTGGGATTTTAACTTAGGGAAGTGACTGGCTGATAACACAGAGAGGCTGAGCCCTGAAAGATCTTTATGACTTACATTTCCTGAGAGGAGGAGCATACCCTGCCACTCAGGGCCATGTGGGGAAGCTCCTGCTTTGGTTATAAGACAGAGGGAGAGGGAGAAAACTCTAGGGTACAGAATCGCTGTATTTTATAAGAAAGGTGAGGCAAGTTGGGGTACACAAGATTGGCTCGTTTGAATAATTCCAGCAGTCTTTGGGACATAGGGAGTGTCCCCAGTTGTCAGGTAGCTGGACCTGAGGTGATTTAGGGCAGGAGGAATGCAGACTTGAAGAGTTTGATAAAGGATTTGTTGGAGGGCAGGGGGCTCTGGGCTCTGGACTAGACTTTACATATAAAAGTCATGTTTCCTGGGGTGCCTGGGTGGCTCAGTGAGTTAGGTTTAGTGATTAAGTGTCTGCCTTCAGCTCAGTTCATGATCCCAGGGTTCTGGGATCCAGCCCTGCTCAGAGTGAAGCCTGTTTCTCGCTCTCCCTTTGCCCCTCCCTGCAGCTCGTGCTCTTTCTCACTATCTCTCTCCCTTTCTCAAATAAATAAACAAAATCTTAAAAAAAAAAAAAGTTATGCTCCCAGGTGAGCCTTTGCCATCTCCAAAAATTGGCTAGCCCTAGGAAGAGCAGTTTCTCCCCTGACAGTGAAGTCATAACGGCCAGAGCATCAAGAATACAAAATATAAGATAACTGGTGAATTTAATTGGCTCTGTTATGAATTAATGTCAAAAAATTCAGAATCTAAGAAAACACAGTTACAGCAATGACCCACTTAAAAGAGTCTAGTGTCCTGGGTCATAACTCAGACATTCTCTGTTGCCAGGAGGCATAACCAGCTGTGGGCTGAGGGGAAATATGAACAGGGAGGCAGGGCCAAGACCCAGGAATCCAGAGCAGGGCAAATAATTAATTACGTGACATTGAAAAAACAGCAGAAATTCATAGAACCTTCTATGTGCTAAGCAAATACAGAGGCACTCTCAGTATATTACCTCTAACAACCCTTTGAAACAGGTATTACTATCACCTTTATACAGATGAGAAAAACCAAGGCTCAGCGAGGCTAAGTGTCTTGTCCAAAGTCATCCAGCCAGTAAGTGGCAGAAGTGGGGTTTAATCCTCAGTTCATATGATTCCAGATTCAAAGTGCCATTCCTCATAAATTTGGGCTTAAACCAGGGTAGATGTTGATCTTTAAAGAGATTGATTCAGGTGAGTCGGGGGAGGAAGAAGCAATGGCAGCTATCAGCAACAGTGTCCCCTGGTCAGGGTGTGACTTCCAAGCAGAGCTGCCAAGCAAGAAATTTAGCATCACTGAGACTCTCACGAGGATCCGAGGGCAGATGTCATTCCAAGCCTGACTAGGCAGCAGGAATGGGTAGGAACTACAGCTGGAGGGTGCCCAGATGTGAAGACTCAGCCACTTGTCCTGCATCCTGGACCTCATGGTCCAGATCCCCACCAAGGTAGCCTGAGCCAGCCTCAGTGGGGTTTGACTAGAGACCAGAGAGGGGCTGGCTGTGGATGGGAGGGGAGCAGCACCTCCAAATGGGAGGGCCAGGGAGCAGACGGGGACTGGTCCAGAGGACCATAAATAACATGTCACAGAGCAGGAGAGATCCCATAAGGAGGTCAAGTGAATCAGCACTGGTGCCCATTCACATTTCTGCAAGCTTCTGGTGTTCATCCTGATCCAGGGCAGAATTGATCAGTATTTATTGAGCACCAACCATGTGCATGACACAGGCGATCATACTTTGGTCTCCCCAAAAGTGGACCTTAAGACAAAGACTTGGGAGTAGACTGGTTTTGTGCACAAAGCAGAAAGTATGCATAAAGCAAAGAGATAGTAAAGCAAAAAAAGAGGAGTGTTATCAAATCGATAAACACTGTGGGCAGCTGAGGCTCTATCCCTCTGGGGACCCTGGGGAGCCATATAAAACACACTTCAAGGTGGTCTCATCAAAGATAGGGAGGCTGAGGTATTTGTCCACCAACCCATGTCTCTCACAGGTTAAGAATCACCCCTGGGTCTCCCCATCTCCAGCACTTCCTGGCAACCCACAACCTCCTGTAGCTCCAGAGAAATCCCCTAGGTGGGGAGGCACAGGGCCACAGGCAACTCAGGAGACAGATGTCATTGTGAATGGGAACTTTCCCCTGCAGATACAGGTGGGCTCTGGGGTGGGCTGAAGGCCACAGAGCAGGGCAACATCAGTTTCTGATCCACGGAGAGCCCTCACAGACCCTGTGCTTCCATACTGAACTATTTGTAGTTACCGGAACCTCAGCTCTGCAACAATCTGGGCCCTGGCTCAGGATGCCTCCAACTGATTGGGAACCCCCTAACCAAAGTCCTGGGCTGAACTCAGACATCCCTTTCTCCAAAAGTCCCTTTGTGACCATCCATCCTTAGACAACAGTCTGCTTCTGGCCACTGAGTATCATGAAAGAGACAAAAAACACTGGTTAAGCTCACTCTCTGAATCACACTGGGCTTAAAGACAGTAGTTAGTCCTGGCTCTTATCTTCAGAGGGCTCACAGTCTGCAGCGCAAGATCCCAACACCTTCTAGGCTGTGAACGCTTCCAAGAGCCTTTAAGGCTTCTCTTAGAAACATGCTTTCTGAGAAATGAAAACAAACAACATTCTTTGGAATCAGCTTCACTCTAGATGCTAAATTAGTCATAGGACACCTAATAGCTCAACAAGGCAGCCCCACCCACAGCTAGGGAAATCCTCTACTTGATGCTGGTAACTCCCAAGTTCTATTTCCAAGATTCCCCAAATCATCCAAACCACTTTGGAAGGTGCCACTATGTGGGGTAGCCACACCACCCCCACCTCCCACTCCCAAGCACATTGCAACCTCAACCAGCACATGAGCTCTTCAACAAATCTGGTCTTGATTGCTCTTTTCTCCACGTTGACTACTGTCATTAATCTGGTTATTCATTCATTGATTCACTCACTCAGCCAACAATTTCCTGAGGGCTAGTCATGGGTTAGATACTATATTTGGTTGCAGTAATATAAATAGGAATGAGGTATGACCCCATGTAAAAAAGAGCTTATAGGGGTGCCTGGCTGGCTCAGTGGGTTAAAGCCTCTGCCTTCAGCTCAGGTCATGATCCCAGGGTCCTGGGATCGAGTCCTGCATCGGGCTCTCTGCTCAGCAGGAAGCCTGCTTCCTCCTCTCTCTCTGCCTGCCTCTCTGCCTACTTGTGATCTCTGTCTGTCAAATAAATAAATAAAATCTTTAAAAAAAAGTTTTAAAAAAGTTTTTTTTTTAAAAAGAGCTTATAGACCCTTGAGAGGATAGCTATTTAATTCTTCCACACCCAGCTGAAGATTTTAAAAACACTTGGGCTTACCCAGAGTTCTAATGAACCCCAGCTAGAATCTGTCTCCCAAAATCTAACAGCAAAGCCAGTCATATTGGATCTGTGCTTACAACCCAGTACTGGTCTCTCACCAGAGAGGCCCAGGCTCAGGTCTCCAAGGGGGCATCCTCTACTCAAACCTCAGGGCTGAGCTTAGTCACCCTTTTCTCCTAAGGCCTTCCATGATTCCATCCTGAGAAAGCTATCTACTTCCAGTGCCAGTAGGTATCTCTAGAGTGACGGAGATGATGATGATGATAATCATGGTAAAACAGGTGTAGCTGAGGTCATACTACCCTCATTGTCCACTCCAACTCTGCTGTTTGGTCACCTGGGCCAGTTCCTTCATACCTCTGTCCCTCCGTTTTCTTATCTCTAGAGTGGGGGTAGTGACAGTGATATATGTAGAACTGATTCTACAGATTAAGTGAGATAGCCCACATACAGATGTATCCCAGTGCCTGAGAACATAGTAAGCACTCAGATGCTAGCTCCTGTAATCTCAGAATATGCACAACATCTGATTTCCATTGTTACCTTAATTTCACCATTATCTCCTTATGTATGTCTTGCACAATGGTAGGTAATTATACATGTGTTAAGTACATGAATAAATGCACTGATGGGCCACTTGCAAAATTAGCAAAGTGCTTTCAAGTAATATGTACTGAGTGCCCCCTTGGGACCAGGCACTGCTCCAGGGGCTTTCCCACATATTAGTTCATCAGCTTTTCCCAGTATTCTTGTGGGATTAAAAAGTCCACTGCTATTATAGCATTTTTACAGATAAGAAAATAAGATCAGAAAATTTATGCAATTTCTCTGGGGCCATGCCATTAAAGAATGACCAGGCAGGTATGTAAGCCTGGATAGTCTGATTCTGAGGAAGAGATGTCACTATGGAGCTAATACACAAACTACAGACCAGACCTGACCTAAGACATCTTCAGTTGTCTCTTGGCATGGTAGTAATTCAAAAATGCAAGGTTTTATTTTTAGGAAGCATCTAGGATTGTACACACATTTTTTAATTACAGAGAGAACAAATAACTTGATTAAAGAGAAGAAGAAGAGAAACCATTGCAGACTACAAGTCGCCAAAAGACTTGAAGGCAGCGGCTCCCTTGGCTCTTTAAGGGGGATACATAATCACTGTAACTGATCAGAAATCAACTGAGTTTGTCCAGAGGTAGTAATTGAGGCTGTCAACAGCAATTTGTTTAAGCAAAAGAAGATGTAGGAAAGGAAGTAAAGAGAAAAAAAAAAAACAATAAAAAAGGTTAGGTTCCATTGCTTCATTTCCTGGTGAACCCAAGAAATCTGGAACCTCTTCAATAAGAGGCCTTAACTTTGCGGAGTCTACAAAATTTTCCCTCCAATGTACAAGGGAGCCAATGAAGCTAGCCAGTGTCCTGGATGGGTGACGAACGATTTGCTCTGATGGCATAACTTCCAGCCAGCCCTTCTCATCACCTCAATGTCCAGGATCCCTAATATTTGATACAGAAATTGTTGGCTTTTCTTGCTCTGTGTTGGTCAAAGACTATAGGAGAAAAAACAAATCCCAAATTTCAATGGCTTAAAACAGCAAAGGCTTCTGTATTTTCTATTGTTTTTATTACTACATACTATTGATGCTACAATATGGTTATTGCCACGTGCTCAACATGGGATAAAAGCATGGACTCTCAGAGACCTAGCCAAATTTATCATCTTCCTAGACCACTATCATGGCATGAGACTTCATAGTTCAACGTGGAATGGGAAGAAAGAGGGTAGGAGGTTCATGCTACTTCTACTCACATTTTGCTGTGCAAGCAATTCATCTGACCATGCCTAGCTTTGAGGGGAGAATGAACGGCATGTCTCAAAAGAGGCTAGGACTGGAAATACTGCTGGGCATCTGTCTTGTGTACCTCATAGGATAAGTCAGAATATCCCTATAAAAATCTACCTTCACACTGCTGATAGCCAGGGGGAAGGAAGAGGCACATAAATAAGGAGGAGTCAGGAAGATCCGTTATGTTTGTTGTTTAGGAGTCTCTGGTTGGGAGTCTCCAGTTGGGAGATCCACAGGACTGGTACTGTGAAGATACTGAAGTTCAAAGGAACGTGTCCTGTCTGTGTCATGTAGAGAACAAGAATCTCATGATTCCTCTCAACCACCACTACCAACACTCAACATAAAAACAGCAACCAAGTTCTAAGGGACAAAAAGGGGGCACAAGAATTTTCTACTCAGCCAAATGGTACCACTACAACAAGAAACCAATGTTCTTAAACATGCAAGAATTTAAGGACTACAACTTGGTATGAAAAGGATGAACTGACAGAAATCAGTTGCATTTCTCTACACCAACAACAAGACAGAAGAAAGAGAAATTAAGGAGTCAATCCCATTTTCAATTGCACCCAAAACTAGCAGATACCTAGGAATAAACCTTACCAAAGAGGCTAAAAATCTATACTCAGAAAACTATAAAGTACTCATGAAAGAAATTGAGGAAGACACAAAAAAATGGAAAAATGTTCCATGCTCCTGGATTGGAAGAACACATATTGTGAAAATGTCTATGCTACCTAAAGCAATCTACACATTTAATGCAATCCTTATCAAAATCCCACCCGTTGGGGCACATGGGTGACTCAGTCAGTTAAGTGTCTGCCTTCGGCTCAGGTCATGATCTCAGGGTCCTGGGATCAAGCCCCGCATCGGGCTCTCTGCTCAGCAGGGAGCCTGCTTCCTCCTCTCTCTCTCTGCCTGCCTCTCTGCCTACTTATGATCTCTCTGTCAAATAAATAAATAAAATCTTTAAAAAATATCCCACCCATTTTTTTCAAAGAAATGGAACAAATAATCTTAAATTTATATGGAACCAGAAAAGACCTCAAATAGCCAAAGGAATATTGAAAAAGAAAGCCAAAGTTGGTGGCATCACAATTCCGGACTTCAAGCTCTATTACAAAGCTGTCATCATCAGGACAGTATGGTACTGGCACAAAAACAGACACATAGATCAATGGAACAGAATAGAGAGCCCAGAAATAGACCCTCAACTCTATGGTCAACTAATCTTCGATAAAGCAGGAAAGAATGTCCAATGGAAAAAAGACAGCCTCTTCAATAAATGGTGTTGGG
>PISX010005726.1:0-10634 GCA_004024625.1 Mellivora capensis | reverse complement strand
TTTGCAGAAAAATGAAATTGGACCATTTCCTTATATCACACACGAAAGTAGACTCAAAATGGGTGAAGGACCTCAATGTGAGAAAGGAATCCATCAAAATCCTTGAGGAGAACACAGGCAGCAACCTCTTCGACCTCAGCCGCAGCAACGTCTTCCTAGGAACATCGCCAAAGGCAAGGGAAGCAAGGGTAAAAATGAACTATTGGGATTTCATCAAGATCAAAAGCTTTTTCACAGCAAAGGAAACAGTTAACAAAACCAAAAGATAACTGACAGAATGGGAGAAGATATTTGCAAATGACTATCAGATAAAGGGCTAATGTCCAAAATCTATAAAGAACTTATCAAACTCAACACCCAAAGAACAAATAATCCAATCAAGAAATGGGCAGAGGACATGAACAGACATTTCTGCAAAGAAGACATCCAGATAGCCAACAGACACATGAAAAAGTGCTCCACATCACTGGGCATCAGGGAAATACAAATCAAAACCACAATGAGATATCACCTCACACCAGTCAGAATGGCTAAAATTAACAAATCAGAAAATGACAGATGCTGGCGAGGATGCGGAGAAAGGAGAACCCTCATACACTGTTGGTGGGAATGCAAGCTGGTGCAACCGCTCTGGAAAACAGCGTGGAGGTTCCTCAAAAAGTTGAAAATAGAACCCTATGACCCAGCAATTGCACTACTGGGTATTTACCCTAAAGATACAAAGGTAGTGATCCTAAGGGGCACATGCACCCGAATGTTTATAGCAGCAATGTCTACAATAGCCAAACTATGGAAAGAACCTAGATGTCCATCAACAGATGAATGGATAAAGAAGATGTGGTATATATACACAATGGAACACTATGCAGCCATCAAAAGAAATGAAATCTTGCCATTTGCGAAGACGTGGATGGAACTAGAGGGTATCATGCTTAGTGAAATAAGTCAATCTGAGAAAGACAACTATCATATGATCTCCCTGATATGAGGAAGTGGAGATGCAACATGGGGGGGTTTTGGGGGGTAGGAAAAGAAGAAAAGAAACAAGATGGGATCGGGAGGGAGACAAACCATAAGTGACTCTTAATCTCACAAAACAAACTGAGGGTTGCTGGGGGTAGGGGGTCAGGAGAGGGGTGTGGGGTAATGGACATTGGGGAGGGTATGTGCTATGGTTAGTGCTGTGAAGTGTGTAAACCTGGCGATTCACAGACATGTACCCCTGAGGATAAAAATACATTATATGTTTATAAAAAAATTATAAATTTAAAAAAAAAAGGATGAACTGGACTGGGAGGGACAACTCTGGAGTCACAACTTTACGTGTTTCCTCAGTATCACTGACCCCCTGGAGACCAAAGTCTGAGGGAGACATTTCACCAGAACAGGTTGAATAGAAGGGCAGAGACCACAAACTAATATAGATAGCCACACCCCTCCCCATGTCCCCTCTGCACTAGTGTTGATCAACAGTTGAATGCACCTATTCATATTTGAGTAATACCCAGAAAGAAGCCAGGTGGCAAGGACCCCAGTATAAGTATTGTAAGGGTCGGGGGGTGGGGGAACAAGGAGAAAAAGTAAATGCTGAAAACATATTAAAAAAAATATATATATATATATACAGCTTAAATGATCTATTCCAGAGAACAAAGACATTAGTTCTCTTCAGTATTAAGTCATTGACAGCATAGTTTTTCAGAGGAAAAAAAAGTTCGGAGAGGGAATAGAAGTGATCCAAAAAGAAATGAGAAGAAAACTGGCTGCAACGTGAACTGCCAGCGCTCAGGGAAAAGTGGAAGCTAAAAATAAAGCAATTAGAGAGATGAAAGTCAACTTAGAAGAAAGTGAATATAGATAAATACCATGGAAAACACAGACGATGCTTAAGAAATCGCAGAAAATGAAAAAGAAAGAAACAATGGAATCAAAATGATTGTAAACAAGACAATTCAAATTGAAGAAAGAGGCTGGCTGATGTCCTCAAATGGGTATTTTGAACAGAAAACACAGGGAACAGGGAAAAAAAAAAACTTAAAGAAATTGAAAAAAAGTTTTTTGAGGTAAAGAAAACCTCTAAGGATTTTTTTCCTTTTTTTTTCAAATTTTTATTTAAATTCTAGTTAGTTAACATACAGTGTAATATTGGTTTCAGGAATAGAATTTAGTGATTCCTCACTTACAAAACACTGGTGCTCATCACGAGTGTCCTCCTTAATACCCATCACCCATTTAGCCCATCCCCCTAAGTATCTCAAGATTTAAAGGACGCACTCTATCCCAGGAAAAATCAGCAAAATTAGAAGCATCAGGACATGTACTGTGAAGATCCTGAAATTCAAATGGACGTGTCCTATCTACATCGTTTAGAGAACAAGAATCTCATGATTCTTCCAAGCACCACTACCAATGCTCAACATGAAAACATCACTGGAGTTCATAGGGGCAAAGGGGAGCCCAAGAGTTTTCTACTAAGCCAAATGTTACCACTATTACAAGAAACCAATGTTCTTAAATATACAAGAATTCAAGGTCTACAGCAGCAAAGTGCTTTCTGAAAAATACTTAATGATGAAATCCAGCATTCTAAGGCATGAATCAAAATTAAACACCCAGCACCATAGAAGGACAACCATAAGCACCAGGTCCATTTAAACACAGAACCAAAGCTGAGCAACAGTGGGAATGAGTTGATAGAACATAATTTAAATGTTATAATTCCAGAAAATCTAAAAGTAATACTATAACTAACAAAAATCGGGAGGCTGAGGCTGGAAAGGAAAAGAAAATGCATAAAATCTCCCATTCACAGCAGAAAGTAAATACCTATCTTGTAGAGTTGAAACATCCAGTTTTTAAAAAGTGAAATTATGCCAAACTCTTAATATTTTTTTCATAATTGTCTCTTTGCCTGAGAAATATCTTTTAGGAGTTAATATCTCTAATTATAAACAAATACATATGTGCAGCTCAAATTTTCAAAAGAAAGTTTAATACTACTTTCTTTTTCTTCTGGTAAATATAAGTAGTCTTGGGTTTAATCATGTTTATAAAAATAGCAGGCATCGTATGAACCTATTTTTATAAAGCTGTATCTACCAAGGCTTCTGTCTAAATATGTGCCTAGAGAGAAATTCAGGATGATATTCATCAATGTTGCCAAAATGGCTTCTGAGAGGGAGAAGTTTCTGCTTTGCTCTTTTTTCTTTGTTTTTTTTTTTTCTGAAATTCTTAGATTTTGTAGCTCCTTCTTACTGTCCTAAGCAACACATGCAGCCTAGGTCTCTCATTTCAGACACTGGGTGTTGGTCTCCTCCTGTCCCACCCTCTCACCCTAGTGAGGTGTGCATTTTCTAGAGCTGCCATGACAAACACCCACAAACCTGGTGCTTAGGACAACAGAAATTCATTCTCTCGCAGTTCTGGAGGCCAGAAGTCCAAAATCAAGGTTTTGGCTTGATTGGGTTCCTCCTGGAGACTCTGAGGTAGAATCCATTTCATGCTGCTGTCCTAGTTTCCCGTGGCTGCCCCACCTCTGGGCTCCTTGGCTTACAGACACATCACTCCCATTTTGTCCCCACCCTAACCCAGGAAAATCTCCCCCCCTCAAAATACTTAACCTAATTATATCTACAAAAACCGTTTTTGCCAAGTAAGATCACATTTGCAGGTTTAGGGTGAATGTGTAGTTTGGGGGCCAACATTCCATCCACTCTAAATATGTTCCGAATGGTGAAAAGCAAACCTCTGTGCTTACACCTCTGTGTGGTTCATGGAAGCTGCAAGCATCCCTCTAGATGGGGCCCACGGATCCCTAAAGATCACAGGTTTTAGATCCAGATAAATATCCAAGGACAAGTTCTTTTTCTGTCCACTTACTGAGCTGTATGAATTGGAGGAAATGACTTAACTTTTCTGAGTCTTGATTTTTATCAGGAAAATCATGTCTGGTCTGCAAATCCTGATGAAAGGTAAATGAGGATTATAAATGGTTTGTTTAAAGTCGTTCATAATATGCCTAGAATAGAGTAGGTGCTTCTTAAGCTGCTTTGAAATTACATTTTTTTGAAATTATATTTTCAAAGGACTATGACTGGGAGACCACCAGCCCTCAATAATTTCACCATAGGAGAGGGAATGCCTCAAACTCAAAGGCATCTGCAGGAGTCAGTGACCAGCATCACTTAAATAGAATGTTCTCTGACCTCAGCTAGGCACCTGGGACTTTAAAATGGCAGAGTTAGGGCCAGCCTGGCGGGACCTGGATCACTATGTGATCCTCCATGAGAACCGAACAATCTGAGAGACCAAGAAAGCCCAATCATCTTTTCACTAAAGCCTTTGGCGTGGTTCCCTTCTCAGGTAAAGTACGTCTGCACAGCACTGTAGAAAGCGTTTTTATATCCTGTGGCAATTTAATAACACATCCGTAGCATGGAGATCACAAACCCTAATGCACATTAGGGTAATCATAAACCACAACACACAGGCTTCCCAAATTAGGTTCAGCAATCATTTCAATTTTAATACACATTAAGTTATTCAGAATTTTAATGATTCTTATTAACATGCTGTGGAATTACTACTGGAGTCAGTTCCACTTTTCCAAGGTGATAGATGTATCCGTTAGGAAGGCGTTGGCTACAGTTGACAGAATACCTCAGGAACAGCAGCTCTAACTAAATAAGGGTTTTATTTCATCCCATAACAAGAAGTTAAGGGAGTTGCTGGTGTTAATGGTTCAGCTGTTCATTCAAGCCATCAGAGACCCAAGCTGCTTCTTTCTTCCCACCCCGCATCCTTAACATGTTATCTTTGTCCTCAAGCATGTCATTGAATGACTCTGTGCTTGAGACATCACCTCTGTTCTATTTAAAGGCAGAGGAGGAGGTGGGCTGCACCAATCGTATCCCTTCCAGAATTCTCCAAAGTTTTCTTATACCTGACTGGGCAGAATGGTGTCACATGCTTCCCAAGGCCACCTACACTACAAAGGAGGCCCAGAAGGAGGCATATGTTGGCATCCGACAAAAATCAGAATTCTGGTAGCAAACACAGGGGTGTAATGGGTATCAATTTTTAAATTATGATTAGTGAAGTAGGGCTGACATGTAATCTTATATTACTTGCAGGTGTTACAACACAGCAATCCCACAACACCTGGATATCGATTTAAATAACAGTATCCACCACAAAAAGAAATCTGGAAGGCTCAGGAAACCACAACTCAGAAAACCCTGCCCCTTCCTCCTGGCCAATATCTGTTGAGGCACTATCCCTCTCCCTGCTGAGCATTTCTCATCTGGATAATTAGGGCTTAGGATAAAATTTGAGTGGAACGATCTTTTAAAAATGAAAACCAGATCCTGTTTTTCTCCCACTGCCTTCAAGCAAACTGAACTTCAAATAAAATTTGAACTCCTCCCCACAGGCTGAGACCCAGTGTGGTCTAGCCCCTGTCCGGCCCCTTGGGGCCCATCTCCTGTGCCCTTGTTCTGGGTCTCTCCTGCTGCCCTGTGAATAGCTTGCGGGTTCCTGCTGTAACGTGGCTACTCCTCTGCAAGGTTCCACTCTCCCCCTCCCAGTGGCAAGCCATATCTTTGCACCTCCCAGATCTCTGCCCAAAGGTGGCTTCCCCAGAGAAAACTCCTCTGAGCCCCTCTCTGAGACTCCTCATCTTCCTACCTGCTTTCTAGTACTCTCATCATTTATCATTATTTGAAATCATCCCTGTGTGTACTCCCTTACTCCCTGCCCACCTACCACTTTGCAGGGCCCCTCCTCAGGGCACGACCACTTTTTGTCTTATTTGCCCTATTTCCCCAGCTCCTGGTCCATGCTTTGCACATCAAAAGTTCTCAACAGATATCTGTTGAATGAGGCTATGGACCAGAGTTAAGAATCCAAATGTCAAATATCCAAGCAGAATAAACAATGGGGAAGCAAGTTCCAGGAAATGGGTCCCAAGAGTAGAAATGCACAGACGGTCACATGAAGATGAAGACAGCAGCCTGTGCTTGCTGCCCTCAAAGGAGCACACTGTCCCCCCAGGAAAGTAAGAGGAAAACAGTGAAGGCACTGTATGACAACTGCCAGCTTCAAACTTCCAAACTGGAGAATGGTGCACGAAGATTTTGCTAGAGGGATGCATATTGCAATGTTATTGGCAATAGCAAAAATTGAAACCACCAAACCATCCAACAATAGAGAGTTAGTTAAGACAATTTTAATACATCCATGTAGTATAGTTTAAAAACTACATTCCAGAATTATACTTTATTATATGGGAATAGGAGTGAATATAGAGTAAATGACAACAGAATTCCAAAAAAAGTAATGCATAGAATAGTGCAATTTAAAAAAGAAGAGAGAAAGAAAAGATGTATCTTTCCAGTTGTAGATCCTAAAATGATAACAAGGTTATTTCTGGGTGGTCTGATGATTACAGCTGATTTCTATTTTCTTCCTTTTGTTTATCCATATAACTTAATTTTTCTATGATTAACATGTATTAATTATGTAATCTTTTTCCGCATTGGAACAACTGAATTAGGAATCATGCTTTAAATCCCTTCTCAACAGTATGATCAAAACATTAGATATCAGAGGGTTTTTTTCTTGTGAGAGAGCAGACACATGAAAATGTTTGAGGTTCAGCAGGGCATGGGGGACAAGTGCCTGGATGGCAACCCCGATGGTATAGCCATGAGGAGGCCTAGGTGTCTTTTGACTTGAAGGCCGATGACACCGTATGAACCTGGAGATCAGCCACCATAGACAGAATGCCTCTTACAGATGTACCTTGTGCCAAATTCACTTTATCTTCAAAACATGTCAATTAGGTAATACTCTCCAATCTTACAGAGGAGAATCCTGAAGTCTAGGGAGGCTCACTGAATTGTCCAATATCCTCCAGAGAGCAAAAGTTAGACCAACTGGGCCTGACTCAAACAAAATACTTTGTTTCCGTACTTCACAGCTAATCCTCATGTATAATGTCAGCCTCAAACATAGAAGTGGAAGACAACCAGCCACCAGTTAGTCCAGTGGGTATCAAGCATTTCTTTCCATTGCTATTCTGGAACCGTTAGTTTGAGGAAAATCTTAATCAGAGGCAAAATCAAATCAGACACTAAATGCAACATGATATCCTGGATTGGGTCTTGGAAATGACAAAGAATATTAGTGGAAAGGCTGGCGAAATCTGAGGAGTCTGGAGTTTATTCTTTAAAAGATGACAGGTGATGGATGTTAGATAGATGATAGATAGGATGGAGCAGCTTTTGTTGAATGATGAATTGGGGGTGAGGGAAGGGGGGTAGCCTACTGAGATTGAAACCTCCCTACTCATTCATCAACACTTCCCTCTATCTCAGCCCCAAAGAGCGTTCTAGTTTCCCCAGGGGAGCACTTTGGATCCCCTTGAGCTGATCCAGTCTGCTTTCCTTAGGGATGAAGAAACTAAATCCTGATAATCAAAGTAGCTTGAAAAGAGCTCTCAGCTGGACATGGCAGAGTAAACTAGAAGCCCAGGGTTATGGACTGAATGTTGTGTCCCCACCAAAATTCATCTGGTGAAGCCTTTACCCACAATGTAATGGTATTTATAGGGAGACTTTAGGAGATAATTAGGTTAAACTGAGGTCTTAAACTGGGGCCCTCATGGTGATTAGTATCATTATAAGAAGAGGAAGAGGGACTGGGGCTCTCTCCCCACACCATGTGAGGTTTTGACAAGACATGTTCCTCTGTAAGCCACAAAGAGTGTTGTCACCAGGAACTGAACTGGCCAGCATCTTGAACTTGGATGTTCCTGCCTCCAAAACTTGAAAAATAAGTGTGTGTAAAACCAAGGAAAGTTGAACCCATTTTATCAAACACCTATATTCCTGAGAGGCTGTATGAACTGAAATATTGTTGACGTATACAGGGTGAATTTGCTATTTTTTATGGAATAGGGTATAACAGCATCACTGGAGCAATTGTCCTCAGCCCCAGACCCTGCATCCATATTAGCTGGGGGGCTTGTTAAAAGTCCAGATTCCTGGGTAAACTTCAAAGATTCTAAATCATTACAACTTGAGAATGGGTCCCTGAGATCTGTATTTACAAATGCTCTCCATATTTATAGTGGTTTTCTCAGGGAAGACAAACTGAGGAATGAGAGATGTATCTGGAAAGAATTATTTTCATTGTATATACTTTTGCTATATGAATTTTTCAAACACACTGCCATGTACCACCTATTAAAACTAAAGTACACTTGGGGGTGCCTGGGTGGCTCAGCTGGTTAAGTGTCTGTCTTCAGCTCAGGTCTGATCTCGGGGTCCTGGGATCAAGCTCCATGTCAAGCTCCTAGCTCAGCAGAGAGTCTGCTTTTCCTTCTGTGCTCTCTCTCTCTCTCTCTCTCTCTCTAAAATACATAAAATCTTCAAAAAATAAATAAATAAAAATAAATTGCACTGAACTCCGCATGTACTGCCATGGTAGGGAGCAATGGATCTAGGGAGACACCGTTGGGTCCCTGAAACACAGAGAATTATACAGAATCAGCTGGAGGGTCTCAGGGCAGCCTTGTAAGTTAAAGTCCTAGCTGCAACAGTGAGCTGCGGAGTCCAAAAGCCTCAGCTCTGTACCTGCCTCTGCCCCCAACCAACTTAGCATTCACTTTTCTGAGCATCTGGTCTGTCAGATCCATATAACAGGACCAAACTAACAGACCTGTGAGGAGACAATGAACTTTAGGACTCAGCACAGAGCCTGGCACATAGCAGGCCCTCCGTAAAGAAAATATATATTTTTTTTTCTCCAGAGCCCCTGAGCTGGAATGGAGGTGACTGATACAAGCAGAACTGAATCATCTTTGGAGGGCAAAACTTTTCTTTGTTTTGTGAAACCAAATCAGCTGTCTTAAAGGAAGAAAGCTTATGTGTTAGAATGGCCTCCACATGCCCTTCTAGGTACTAACAGCCAAGACTTCTCACCCTGGGGTTCCTGAAATCAGCACCAATCTAGGAAATCAGAACTCTGTATGCATTTCCACTTAACTTGTAAATCTGTACATTTATAATTTTCTTGGACTTCTTCCACACTATTGTGAAGTTTTGGCTTATTCTTTGGTTTTTTTAACTAATTTTTACTTAAATATGCAAATAGCTATATTACAAAATATTTGGAAAATAGAGAGGAGAAAAAAATTCACAACTCCATGATGTGAACACAATGGATGTTGGTATTTTGTTATATTTTCTGCAAGGCTGTTAACGTGTGAGTTATAATCATCATAAGCATTATATAGTCACCCCAAACACTGTTTTGTCTCAATTTTTCTGTCAATATATTGCAAATATTCTCCCTATTATAGCAAAGTCATTATGACCATACTTTGAATGAGCTGCACAATATTCCACCGAGTGACTATGCCACAATACCTTTAACGACCCCCTATCATCTACCATTCTCATTTATTCCAATTTTTTTGCTGTTTTTAATAATGCTGCAATGAACATTTTTGTATGTAGATAGTTCCACTGAATTAAAAACTATTTCCTTAGGCTAAAGTCACAGAAATGGCAAGTCTTCTCTTTCTCAAATATGAAATTGCATTAGAGAACAGTATTATCCTAACTAGATAAACTTAGAAAAATAAGAGTTTCATGTGAATGTGCTCTTTCTTTGGTTTTCAGAATTATCAGGGGAATAACTTTTTGCATAGCAAAAAAAAGCAGCCTGTGATCTACCAGAGACAAATAGGACTGCAAAAAGTTCACAGGGCAACATTTTATTTGGCTGTTACATCTTCAACATTAATTTTGAATTACAACCAAGAGACAACCCAGATCTTTGAGAAGCATCAGTGCCAGTCACCCAGCTCATGTCCCATTGTCCTCTTGTGAGCAGGGAGGGAAAGAAACTGCCCTTCTTCCTTCTGAAAAAAGCCCTCCCTGGAAATGAGCATGTACACTGACTAAAACAATCCTTCGACACTATTCAGCAACTCTCTGGTGAGCTTCTCCCAGCACCTTGATGCCAACAATTTATTCCTTTTCCATTATTCCAGAAAGACAGTAATTCAATTCAGTAAGAACTTGTGATATTCATAACAATTTATCTTTCCCGAGCACTTGCCACATGCCGATGTTCTAACATATATCCTAAATGTAGGTTAGCTTTCATCCCATTTTATGGAAGGCACACTTAGGCCAGGGACTGGAATTTTCTCAGGATCACAGTTAGTAGGTGGTGGTTTTAGAAATCATTATGTTGATCAACCCGTACTCTCATGTTGCCTGGGGCTTAAGCAGGATCCCCTGGTTTCACCTGTATTTGTTTCCTACGGCTACAAATTACCAACAACTTGGTAGCTTAAATCAACATGGCTCTTAATCTACGGCTTGGGAGGTGAGAAGTCTAAAACAGGTTCATAGGGCTGCATTCCTCTTGGTGGCTTTAGGGTATACAATTTTTCTTTTCTAGAGGCTACCTACATTCCTTGCCTTATGGCCATTCCTCCACCTTCAGAACCATCAAATAGCACCTCTTCTCTGATTCTGTTTCCCTCTGCTTCCGTCCTCACATTATTTTACCTCTCTAACACCGACTCTCTTGCCTCCCTCTAGTAAGGGCCCTTGATT
>PISX010005725.1:84355-104798 GCA_004024625.1 Mellivora capensis | reverse complement strand
TCACTAATTCTTTCTTCTGCCTCATTTATCCTAGCAGTAAGAGCCTCCATTTTTGATTGCACCTCACTAATAGCTTTTTTTATTTCAACTTGGTTAGATTTTAGTTCTTTTATTTCTCCAGAAAGGGCTTTTATATCTCCAGAGAGGGTTTCTCTAATATCTTCCATGCCTTTTTCAAGCCCGGCTAGAACCTTGAGAACTGTCATTCTGAACTCTAGATCTGACATATTCCCAATGTGTGTATTGATTAGGTCCCTAGCCTTTGGTACTGTCTCTTGTTCTTTTTTTTGTGGTGAGTTTTTCCACCTTGTCATTTTTTCCAGATAAGATTATATGAAGGAGCAAATAAAATACTAAAAGGGTGGCAAAGACCCTAAGAAAATGCCCTTTAAAGAAAAAATTGAATTAAGTGCAAGACTAAAGAATCGTGGGGAGAAAGCCATGAATTCCGCGCTTTGCTTTCTTCTCCTCTGGAGTTCCGCTGCTCTCCTTGTTAAGTGAACTTGGTCTTGGCTGGATTTCTTTTGATCTTCTGGGGGAGGGTCCTGTTGTAGTGATTCTCAAGTGTCTTTGCCCGAGGCAGAGCTGCACCGCCCTTATAGGGGCCAGGCTACGTAATCCGCTCGGCTTCGCTTTTGGGAGCTTTTGTTCCCTGAGTGCTTTCCATAGAGTCCGGAGGACGGGAATGAAAATGGCGGCCTCCCAGGCTCTGGCCAGGAAGAGCTGAGATTTCGGGGCTCCACTCCTCAGAGAAAAGCCCCGGCTACTCCCATCTCCCTCGCCTCTGGCCGCGCTTCGAGTTCACCCAGTCTTTGACCGGTTCAAGGTAACCCTGAGCTGAGAGCTCACTCCTCGGCTCTGTCTCTGTGGCCGGCTTCCCGCTCTGATACCTGCGAGCTCTGCGACACTCAGACACCCCTGATCCTTCTGTGACCCTGCGGGACCTGGGGCCACGCTGACCCCGTGTGGGCTTCACCCCAGTTTAGCCTCTGGAGCGATGTCCCTCTGTGGAGCAGACTTTTAAAAGTCCTGATTTAGTGCTTTGTTGCTCCGCCGCTTGCTGGGAGTCGGCCCCTCCCCCGCGGTCTATCCTCCCGTCGCTTTCGATTCACTTCTCCACCAGTCCTACCTTCCAGAACGTGGCCGATTTTCTGTTTCCAGAATTGCTGTTCTTCCTCTCTTTGATCTCCCGTTGGATTTGTAGGTGTTCGCAATGGTTTGATAAGCTATCTAGCTGATCTCCTGCTACCTGATGTCGTCTCAGCTGCTACTTCTCCGCCATCTTGACTGCTCTCCTCCAGAGGAATTTTCTAACAGTGATATGCCATTCTTATAATTTCATATACTGTCCCATGCCATTGGAAGATAGGTAACATTCAGTCAGTTGATTTGAATTTATTTAGTGCTCATTATGCTGCTTGTGATTTTCCTGTTATATTTACTGAATCTTGAGTGAGGATCATATACATTTGTGCATGTTAAAAGGAAGGTCCCTTTAGCTATATGTGGGGCCCCAGATATATTGGAGCAGTCAGGTAATTTATCCCTTTCAGTATATTGCATTCATTCATTCATTCATTCATTTGTTCATTCATTCATTCAAGATTTTATTCATTTACCTGTCAGAGAGAGAGAGCACAAGCAGGAGGCGCAGCAGGCAGAGAGAGGGAGAAGCAGACTCCCCGCCCAGGGAGCCCGATGCAGAGCTTGATCCCAGGACCCTGGGATCATGACCCAAGCCAAAGACTTAACTGACTTAGCCACCTAGGCACCCCAGTATATTTCATTTTAAATTGTAATGCCTGGAATATTCAGTTGAAATATTTTTTAAATATGAATTTTTGTATATTCTATAATTAAAAAGAAATAATAAATGGGACTATCCATTTAATCCATATAATTACTATCCATATAATTAGTACCTTAACATAATAATAAATTTGTAGCTTAAACTACGAATTTCGTAGTTTAAGCTACACAGAATACGATAGCATATTCTGTGGCCACTCTGAAGGCAGTGAATGGCAGAAAACTTGAGTTCTAGCTCAATTTCTACATTAGCACTATATGGTATGACTTTGGAGAACTAATTTTCTTTTCTTTTTTTAAAGTTTTATTTATTTATTTTATTTTAGAGGGGGATCACCAGCAGGGGGAGGGTCAGAGGGAGGGTCAGAGGGAGGGAGAGAGAATCTCAGACTCCATGCTTAGTAGGAAGCCTGACATAAGGCTTGATCCCATGACCCTGAGAGTATGACCTGAGCTGAAATAAAGAGTTAGATGCTTAACCAGCTGACCCACCCAGGCACCCATAGTAATTTGATTTTCTTAGATCTCTGGTTTTATAGTTGTGAAGTAAGGGATTGGATTAGATGATATCTAAGATCCCTCTCAGCATGGACATTCTATAATTCTAGGATTTGTTAGAAATATTAGAAACATGGAATAGTTCTATGTGTGGTAGGGAGGAAATGGTACTATGATGCTGGTCTTTGGGAGGCAGGAGGAACTGCCTCAAATTACTAAGGATTCAGAAAATCAAAGTGTTCGCAGTTGAAGGCAACTTTTGCATACATTTAAGTTTCACTGAAGTTCAGCTTTCTTCCTATAAGACACTTGAAGTTACACAGATATCCTTTTGTCTGTGAGCAGGGATTATATTCAGTTAGTTTATAACAAAATTGTGAGTTATTTTTGGAGGGCATCCTTTCTGATTGTTTGGGTCAATTCTGTATGGATTGTTCAATATTAATCCTAGCCATACATCATACTCATACATCTAAAGAGGCATAGGAAGAACGTAGGAAGAAAGTAGATGTGAAGTTCTAAGGTTTTACCATTTTCTACTATTCAGGGACCAGATTTTGCAAACAGTTTATATCGGAGCAGCAGACCCACCCTCTCAAGGATGGAAAGACTGGAAGTGAAGGTGAATATCCTTCCAGTAAAAGTGAAACTAGACTTCTTATTTATACAGTCCAAGGAGAGTAAAATATGTAAGGACCAAACATACCAGTTGAAAGAAGTCTATTAGTAAAAAAGCATATTAGCAAAATTAGATACAATGATCTAAGTTTTCTGTTATTTGTTGTAACAATGATATGCTTTCATACCTTGGGGAGTATTATTAACTTTTTAAAAAAAATTCTTTTAAAGATTTTATTTATTTATTTGACAGACAGAGATCACAAGTAGGCAGAGAGGCAGGCAGAAAGAGGAGGAAGCAGGCTCCCTGCTAAGCAGGGAGCCCCATGCGGGGCTCAATCCCAGGACCCTGGGATCATGACCTGAGCCTAAGGCAGAGGCTTTAACCCACTGAGCCACTCAGGTGCCCCTATTATTAACTTTTGACATTTATTCAGTAGGATTATGTCCTCAGTACTGGATGCTATATAACAGAGTCTTAGAGATAGTATTCTAAATAATTCCAAGAAACATACTTACAAAGACTGACAACCCATGCATAGGGGCCAGAAAGGAATTTTATGTGTTCATGATAGGAATAGTCAATATCATTAAGATGTTAATCTTTCCCAAACTGATTTAGAAAGTTAACTCAAACCCCCAGTCAAATATATCAGCAGGCCTAGCACAGCGCTGCCCTGCCCTTCCCTTCCCTTCCCTTCCCTTCTCTTTCCTTCCCTCCCCTCCCCTCCTGTCCCCTCCTCTCCCTTTTCATCCTCTCCTGTCTCCTCTTTACCTCTCCTTTCCTATCTTCTCCTCTCTTCTCTTTATGACAAACTGATTCTAAACTTTATGTGGAAATGCAAAGGAATTAGAGAAACAAAAAAAAAAAAAAAGAAAGAAAAGAAAAAGAAGAAAATTGGAAGACTTAACACTGTCTAATTTCAAAATTTATGAAGTTCTAGTAACCAAGATAGCGTGGTATTGGTTTAAGACAGACAGATAAATCATGGAACAGAATAGAAAATTCACAAATATACCTATACATATATGGCTAATTGATTTTCAGAAAAGGTATTAAAACAACCCTATGAGGGACGCCTGGGTGGCTCAGTTGGTTGGACGACTGCCTTCGGCTCAGGTCATGATCCCGGAGACCCGGGATCGAGTCCCGCATCAGGCTCCCAGCTCCACGGGGAGTCTGCTTCTCCCTCTGACCTTCTCCTCGCTCATGCTCTCTCACTGCCTCTCTCTCAAATAAAGAAATAAAATCTTTAAAAAAAAAAACCCAATGAGGAAAAAATGATCTTTTCAACAAATTTTCAACTAGATTAGGTAGCTGTATACAGAGAAATGAACCTTTACCCTTACTTCACATCATATTAAAAAATTAACTCAAGATGGATTAGACCTAAAGAGCTAAAACTATAAAACTGCTAAAAAAAATGTGAGAAAATCTTACAAAACAATTCAAATGGGGAGCTTTAGGAGGCTTGTGACCCATTCCATCATTTATCATTTATCTCTTTTCCTCAGTTCCTAGCACAGTGTCCAGCCATAGAAAGTATCCAAGGAATGCTGGAACTCAGACCTAGATTTATTCTTTCATACTTCACATCCCTGGTATATTCCCTCAGGGTTGGGTTTCACTCTTTTCATACTGCACCAGTGGAGAGTAGGGGAGCTCCTTAAGCCTCTACCCCCAAGGGGATTTGCCCATAGCACTACTGAAATGAAAGCACGAGGCTCCCAGTCTTAGCCATAGTTTGGTATCTCCTCAGTTCCTAATTGATCCTACTCCAAATTGGATCTAGTAAGGCAAGCTCCTTGACCACCCAGGTTGAGACTCTGAGAAAATATGGTAAACCACAGTGCTGAGGCTTATCAGTGAGAAGGTGGTTCAGTCCAGGGTAATAGTTGTTTCAAAGGATTATAGAGAAGGGCACTTAAATCACCCTAAACAAGTAAAATATTTATTTTTAAAGCATGCACAGGAAGGATGTGATGCTATTTTTAAAGAAGGGCAGACTGTTCATTTCCTATTCTCTGAATCAGAGATCTCCAATTGATTTTGCTCATAACCTAGACAGGTCCTAGAAAGAAATACTGTAACTGAGAACTTCTTTGTCTTTTCTCCTTTTTGTTCTCGCTGTTGTACTACCTGTTTTCTAAGCACTAGTGACATCTTCATTTAAAACTATAGCTAATCTAGTCTATATTGGAGTTAACACTAGATCTGAGACCTCCTGGGGAACTGTTGACATTTAAGAATGGAAGTCCTATTCTCAACAGGAATATTTGGTTTTAGTGTGTTAGAAATGAGTGGTTGGAGATTGAGGAGGGTCACCTTGGTCAGAAAAGCCTAAAGAACTCACTTTGAACATCTATGAACTTCAGATCCATATGCCCTATTAGTAGTATTCAAAGCTTCACATCTTTCTTCTTGATAGAGTTTCATTCCCTTCCCTTATGGTTTATATATTATTTTGTCTTATGGAAGTGGAGGCTTTACTTGTAAGCATACCTTTCTTTCCTTCATGCAGCATCAAATGAGTACTGCTAGATAAATGACCTTTAATTAAGGTCAAGATTACTCTTAAAACTACAGGACTTCAGGGGCGCCTGGGTGGCTCAGTGGGTTAAAGCCTCTGCCTTAGCTCAGGTCATGATCCCAGGGTCCTGGGATCGAGCCCTGCCTCGGGCTCTCTGCTCAGTGGGGAGCCTGCTTCCCCTTCCCTCTCTGCCTCCCTCTCTGCCTACTTGTGATCTCTGTCTGGTGAATAAATAAATGCAAAATCTTAAAAAAAAACACAAAAAAATCCCCCCAAAACTACAGGACTTCATTCAGATAAGGGGCTGCTCTAGGATCTAGAGTTACTCTTACCATACCTTGGCATTTGGCTAATCCTACTCCATATGCCCTAATGGTTGTATATGACAATCAGTTGAGTAAGATCTGTGATAATCATTTGTTATATTTGAAGAATCCCTGATAACCAAGTTATCCAAAATCACTTCTCCAAAATGACTGCATTTATCTACTTGGATGTTGTATAAACATTCATTTTATTTTGGGTGTTAAGTTAGCAAAAAATTTTCTTCAGACAAGCTAGAGGTGTGTGTGTGTGTGGGGAGGTGTGTATGTATGTATATATATGGACTTTGTAGAAGTCCAACTGTTTTTGCCTTCCTTGCTACCTGATACTCTAGATAATTTGAAAATAGCTAACCCATGACTAAAGGAATGGTCATTGAAACAACTCATCAAACAACCTCTGGTTCACACTGTGGGAGTTGATGGTTTTTTGCAAATTCCAGAATAGCTACAAGAAGAGCTGGATTTTTATTTCAGGTACAGTGATGTCAACATATTTTTGATGTCTCATTTTACCAAGAGATAGATATTATGTACGTATGTATGTATGTTTTTATTTATTTAAAAGATCTTTATTTATTTGACAGAGAGAGGGAGGGAGAGCAAGATAGCACAAGCAAGGGAAACAGCAGGCAGAGAAGCAGGCTCCCTGACGCCAGGCTCGATCCCAGGACCCCGAGATCATGACCAATGCTAAAGACAGATGCTCAACTGACTGAGCCACCCATGCACCCCAAGAGTTTTATTTTTTTATTTTTAAAGATTTTATTTATTTTTTTGACACACACACACACACACACACACACACACACACACATACACACACATATCGATCATAAGCCGGGGGGAAGAGGGAGAAGCAGACTGTCTGTAGAGTAGGGAGCCCAACATAAGGCTTAATCCCAGGACCCCAGGACTCCAGGACTCCAGGATCATGACCTGAGCTGAAGGCAGATACTTAATGGTCTGAGCCACCCAGGCATCCCTTACCAAGAGTTTTAAACTGCTTTTCACTAAACCAGACTTCCTAACAGGGAGGTTGACATTTATTTCCCTTTGTCTTCTGTGTGACATATATAAAGTAGGAAAATGAAGAAGACAAGCAGAAGGGCCTAGAACATTTCCTTCAATGACCAAAAGTTGATGGACATTTCTTCTGTAGATTTCAAAGAACTAAGATTTTATACTGCCACCATGTTCTCTGCTACTCCTAAAACACTGAGGCTTTCATGTATGTTATTGTTCAAAAATAACTTGTTTAGAAATCAATGTGTGCTGATAAGGTCTGTAGGCTAAGGTCAGTTAAACCTGAAGTTGGTGATGGCTTCTGTGAGCCTGATTTGTCCTCAAGTTTCACCTTGACTTAGTCTGTTTAGGTTGCTATAACAAAATACCATACACTTGGCAACTTAAATAACAGACATATATTTCTCACCGTTCTGGAGGCTAGAAGTTCAAAATCAAAGTGCTGGAAGATTTGGTTTCTGATGAGTACTCTTCCTAGCCTGCAATTGGGCATCTTCTTGCTGTATCCTCATATGGTGGTGGTGGGTGTGCTCTGGTCTCTTCTACTTCTTATAAGGGTACTAATTGCATCATGGGAGCTCCATCCTCATGACCTCATCCAAACCTAGTAACATCCCCAAGGCTTATCCTTCAAATACCATCATATTGAGGATTAGGACTTCAACATATGAATTTTGGGATGACACAAACATTTAGTCCATTATATACCTCTTGCCTTTAGTTTTGTTTGGGGTCTTTCTATGACCTCATTGGGCATAAAGCATAAGTACCTGAGTAAGATTTCATTTGTACTTTTTATTATTGGCCCCCAGGAATAGAGGTCTTATGAACTTTAGTTCCTATGAATCTGTCCTCAAGATAAAGCTACACAATTATGATTAAAATGTAGCATTCAGAGAGGTCTGTGTTAAGAATTTCTCAGATTTATCGGGGATACCCTGAATAGCACAGTGGCAGGAGTAATTTTTTTAGACTATCTCAGGCTGGAAGGATTTTACCATTTACTTTTTGATGTAAACATAGTCTATCTAGCACTCACCAACAGCTTGACCTATATTTTGTAGTACAACAAAAAATTTCAGTGAAAAATAGAAACCAAGAGTTCTGGATTAAAGCTAGAAATATTTAAGAGAGGTGGTGTTTATAAGTACTTCTTTCTGTTTATTATCTTAAAATAGACACAGTACCAATGAAGGTTCTAGGATTTTATTTCAGCCCACATTTAAAATGTTCTGAGTAAATGCATGTGGTTTACTTTTGCAATGTTTACAGAGCACAGTCAAATAACATTTAATGTCTAGGGTTAACCTCAAAATATTATTTGTTTTACTGAAGTAGAGTGTCGTATCCTGAGCAGGGCTGGATAGTAGGTGCATTTATTCTGTGAAGTTTCTTTCAAAACCAGTTCCATTAACTCTACTGAAACTCCAGCCCTTAGTTCAGTGATAATTATCAATAGTAAATGGTATTTATTATTCTCTTATGTTTGTACTTTGGGTAGAGGACAGATACTGTTGAATACTTTGAAAGGCTTTCAGGAAAATAAGAAAGGGGATTTCTTTTCCTTTTAATAATGCAGTACTTGGAGAATGGGGAACCCTCTTGCATTGGTGGTGGGAATGCAAGCTGGTGCAGCCATTCTGGAAAACAGTATGGAGATTCCTCCAAAAGTTGAAAATAGAGCTACCCTATGACCCAGCAGTCACACTACTTGGTATTTGCCCTAAAGATACAAATGTAGTGGGGCACCTGGGTGGCTCAGCAGGTTAAGCCTCTGCCTTAGGCTCAGGTCATCTGGGATGACCTCAGCAGGGAGCCTGCCTCTCCGTCTTTATCTGCCTGCCTCTTTGCCTGCTTCTGCCTACTTGTGATTTCTCTCTGTGTCAAATAAATAAATAAAATTTATTAAAAAAAAAGATACAAATGTAGTGATCTGAAGGGGCATGTGCACCCGGAAGTTTAGGGCAGCAATGTCCACAATAGCCAAACTATGGAAAGAACCTAGATGTCCATCAACAGATGAATGGATAAAGAAGATGTGGTGTACACGCACAGACACAGACACACAGACACACAGACACACAGACACACAGACACACACAGACACACACACACACACACACACACACAGGAATACTCTGCAGCCATCAAAAACCGAAATCTTGCCATTTACAATGACGTGGATGGAACTAGAAGGTATTATGCTTAGTGGAATAAGTCAATCAGAGAAAGACAATGATCACACGATCTCTCTGATATGAGGAATTTGAGAGGCAGGGCAGGGGGGTTGTGGGGGGAAGGGAGGGAAAAATGAAACAAGATGGGACTGGGGAGGGAGACAAACCATAAGAGACTCTTAATCTCAGGAAACAAACAGAGGGTTGATAGGGTGGCTGGGTTATGGACATTGGAGAGGGCATGTGCTATGGTGAGTGCTGTGAATTGTGTAAACCTGATGATTCACAGACCTGTACCCCTGAAGCAAATAATAACTTATATGTTAATAAAAGAAAAAGAAACGGAAAATGGTAAAAAAAAATGCAGCAGTTATAGGAATATAGGCTATATTCCTTAGGCCAATGGCCAGATATGCGTAGTTGTAGATAGTGATGACTTTATTGGGTCAATTGTCTGTTGTTTATCTCAAGGTCTAGGGAAATATGACCAGGGTGGAGGGTTGGAGGTTGTGGTTCCTGGTACTGGCTCGAAGCTGAGGAGAACCTGCTTTTTCATAGAGATATGGAACCTTTCTTTATAGGATTGAAATTCTGTTGTAATATTCTCTAGTCAAAAATCACAGAAAACCTCAGAGTTGGTAAAGCACGCAACTCCTGATCTTGGGTTTGTGAGTTCAAGCCTCATGTTGGGTACAGAGATTACTTAAAAATACAGATGTGGTGAAAAGAAGGGCCATCTCTACCCCAATGTTTATAGCAGCAATGGCACGGTCGCCAAACTGTGGAAAGAACCAAGATGCCCTTCAACAGATGAATGGATAAAGAAGATGTGGTCCATATACACTATGGAGTATTATGCCTCCATCAGAAAGGATGAATACCCGACTTTTGTAGCAACATGGACGGGACTGGAAGAGATTATGCTGAGTGAAATACGTCAAGCAGAGAGTCAATTATCATATGGTTTCACTTATTTGCAGAGCATAACAAATAACACGGAGGACATGGGGAGATGGAGAGGAGAAGGGAGTTGAGGGAAATTGGGGGGGAGATGAACCATGAGAGACTATGGACTCTGAAAAATAACCTGAGAGTTTTGAAGGGGCGGGGGGTGGGAGGTTGGGGGAGCCTGGTGGTGGGTATTATGGAGGGCACGCATTGCATGGAGCACTGGGTGTGGTGTAAACTTGTGATCTCTGTCTGTGAAAAAAATATTTAAAAAAAATAAAGTCTTGAAAAAAATAATAGGAAACCTCCTTTTATTTAAGCCCTTCTTGTTGATTAGGGACAGCTTCTTCTGTTTCTTTCTTTCTTTCTTTTTAAAAAGATTTTATTTATTTGACAGAGAGAGACACAGTGAGAGAGAGAACACAAGCAGGAGGAATGGGAGAGGGAGAAGCAGGCTTCCTACCGAGCAGGGAACCCACTGTGGGGCTCGATCCTAGGACCCTGGGATCATGACCTGAGCCAAGGGCAGATGCCTAAAGACTGAGCCACCCAGGCACCCACATCTTCTGTTTATTTTAACATTGAGCTTCCTTTGAAATATATAGGGACTCTGTTTTGACTTTAAACTAGAAGGAAGTGGAGGTAGAGGAACAGAAGAACAAATTTCTAAATAACAGAGAAGAAGCTTCTTTTATAAGACTGAATTAAAACACTCTCCTGAGTTTTTGGCTAGGGTATTTTTGGGCTGCCTAAACACATTTAGCAGTCCACTTGCTATGAACAAAGTCACCAGTATGTGATTATGGATGGATCCATTTCCTTTTTAGCTGTATCATCAGGCAATGAGAGCTCTTTTAGCTTAATCCAAAAAAGCAAATTCTCATAAAATCTACTAGAAAAAAACTAGAGAACCCATAGCTGATTAAACATCTTATTAATCTATAAGAATTTAGATACATGTAATTATACATGTTAATCTTTATACAGATTAGTGTTTTTTGGCATTAAAAGCATATTTACCCTCTCAAGTACAAAGCAAATTAGTCTGAGAGCAAACTAAATCTTTCTTGGAGATGTTTTCAGACATACTTCAGAATCCTCTGCTTGGTAATTTTTCTTAAATGCATGTGTGATGGTTATTTTATGTCAGCTTGATTGGGCAAAGGGATGCCCAGATAACTGGTAAAACAGTATGTTTGGTGTGTCTGTGAGGGTGTTTTTTTTTTTTTTCAGAAGAGATTAGCATTTTGACTGGTAGATTGAGTAAAAAGATTATCTGCACCAAGGTGGGTGTGCATCCTCTAATCCATTGAAGGTCTGAACAGAACAAACCAACAGTGGAAGGGTGAATGTTCTCTCTGCTTAAGCTGGGGTATCCATCTTCTCCTGACCTTGGGGATCAGCACTTCTGGTTATCAGGCTTTCAGACAGGGAACGAATTATACCAGTGGCTTTCCTGGTTCTTCAGTTTGTACATAGCAGATTGTGGGTCTCCTCAGCTTCCATTATTGTGTGAGCCAATTTCTATAATAAATCTCTCTTTCTATATCTATCTACCTAATTGGTTCTGGTTTTTTTTTTGAGAACCCTAATATAACATATGAGTTATAAACAAAACTATTGAATCTTAAACTGTCATCTTAGGGATGTCCACTAGATTATTCTCATTCTTTGGAAAAGGTGAAGTATCTTACAGTGAATTAGGATACACTCTGATTGTGGTTATAGAAATTCTTTATGTTTATTGGAAATATATCCAATTGAAACAACCTGAAAGTTCAACACTAAGGCATTGGTTGATTAAGATGATTAATATAATACTAAGTTGTTTAATAAATATTATTAAAAATAGTGTTACCAATAAATATTTAATAATATAGAAGTATCTTTGTAATATATTGTTAAAGTTAAAAAGTCCACTTAAAACAAAAAAGCGTACATATCGTAACACATAGAGATAAATGTATAAACATAAGAAAAGTTCTAGAATAGCATTATTCTGTAGAAATATATTACAAGTCACAAATGTAAGCCACAAATGTCTTTCAGAATTTTCTAGTAGCCACATTAAGTAGAAATAAATAATTAAAATTAATTTTAATAATGTATATTTAATTCAACACAGCCAAGATATTATTAAATATTAATGTAATGAACAGAATATTAACTAACAAAATTATTAATGAGATATTTTATATATCTTTGCATATGAGAATATTTTACATGTTTTTGAAATCCAGTGAGTTTTTTACCATTAGAGCACATTTCAGTTTGTGCTAGATATATTTCACCTGCTCAGTAGTGTCATGTGGCTACCATTTTGAACAATGAAAAGCTAGAAGGACATGGATCAAAATATTAATAGTGGCTGTCTGTAGATGGTAGAAATATGAATTTATCTGTTGCTTACTCATATTTTTTAGTTTTTACAATAAGCCTATTATTTTTATAATAAAAAATCTATGTTTAATTAAAAGTGTTTCATAAAGAGGGGCCCCTGGGTGGCTCAGTGGATTAAAGTCTCTGCTTTCGGCTCAGGTCATGATCTCAGGGTCCTGGGATCGAGCCCCGCATCGGGCTCTCTGCTCAGCGGGGAGCCTGCTTCCCTTCCTCTCTCTCTCTGCCTGCCTCTCTGCCTATTTGTGATCTCTGTCAAATAAATAAAATCTTAAAAAAAAAAAGTGTTTCATAAAGAGTGGTGAAACTCCTATTTGCTTATACCTCCAAGAAGTCCTCTAAGGGAGGAAGATGTTTTTTATGTTTTTAAGATATCTGGAGTTTGTGAATGGAGACTCAAATCAGTACTACAGGTAGTCAGGGAACTGTATATGTGTGTGCATGTGCCAGTGTATGCCTATGTGTGCATGTGTATGAATGGAATGTGTAAAGAGCTTTCTGTGGACACTGGCAATCCCCATAGTCATGGATGGATGGTGGCCCCTGAGCAGCATAGCCGTTCACTGAGAATCATTAACCTGAAGTGATAGTCCTTAGCATCAGTCAATTCCATTTTTCTTCACTGGAGTATCCTCATATTTGTTAGCCCAGGATGACCTACTGTACTAAACACTAAATCTGGGCTAGATAGTTCTTGGGTTGAGTTGTAGAGGTTAAACATGAACATTTCAGAGCAGTTAGGGCCAGATTCCCATCAAAAGTAACCCCTTGGGAATTTGGAGTACTCAAGTATTAGCCAAGTTAAGGTCTAGTTCAATATTCTTCTGAAATGACACACTGGAATTATTCTGTCAGAGGGAGCTATGGAATGTAACCCCCACGTGATCGGAAAGCCCTGAATTGTAAACAGTGAAACTGTTAGAATGCCAAATGGAGTCATATGGACATCAGTGATACTTTATATGCTGTCATCTTAGTGGCCTCATAACAAACACTGCATTCATTAAAATTGCACTTGGGGTACCTTGACCTTTGTCAGTGATGGGCTAAAATACTGGACTAAATAATTTCTAATTCATTTGGCTTTTATTATATTAAGTTAATCATGAAAAACTCATATGGTATTAATACCAATGTATTAATTTCCTTTATCAAATTTCTACCCACAATTCATTATTAAATTTTCAGGAGATCCCTAGATGTTCCTGGGATGGAGTTACGGCAAACATGAACTCATTCCCCAAGGTTATGATTAGAGCAGCTTGAGCCAATCTGACAACCTCATATGCCTTTACGTATGAGACACCTGCCAAGCCACATGTGAACCGGACTACTGGAATTCCTTGGCATTGTTTTTCTGAGTAGGAGGCTTGGGTAGTGGGACACTCACCAAAGCGCTTAGTATTTCTTTCTTTTTGTTTTAAAAATAGTACATTTGTAAAAATAAGCCTCATCTATGGTTTCCAAACCATAAAATTCTGAAGCTGGTATTTTTCAGGAAACTACTGTATTTCTGAATGAAACTTAACTAAGTCCCATCATCCTTTTCAAATGTTGTACTCTCTGCAGAGCACTCTGATGGTCTATTAGTAAAACCATTTCACTTAGTGAAGATACTGATGTAAAATTAAGGAGAAAAGATACACCTTTATATGGGCTACAGAAATTAATTGGCATTTTCCAGCTCCCTTCCCTCCCACTTTTTTTGATTTAATGGCACAGTAGCGTGACACACAACTGTTCTGTTTCCTGTTTTAGATAGAGCAGACCAAGTGAGGAAGATCACAATAACATTACATGGAATGGAAAAATTAGTCTCTCCTCCATACCAGTATAGTCACAGAAAACTTATCAAGTGTAGGGCTTGGAAAAGATAATTCAGCGATCCTTATTTACTAAAGATTCTGAAATTACTTCATATCAATTAGGGTAGGCCAATTGCTTTAATAAATAGACCCCAAAGTATATAATGGCTCAAATTATAATACAAATTCATTTCTTGCTCACACAAATGTTGGGTAGGGAATAGGTGGGCAGTATCCCTCCTCTACACAGTCATTCAGAAATTCAGGATAATGGAGGCTTTGCCAATTTCAGTATGTGGTTGCTCCAGGATCCCCCTTAGGGGAAAAGGGCAGAGAGCAAAATGCATTAGAGAATTTTATGGACCAAAACTGGACATGGCATGTAAAATTTCCACTCATTTTTCATAAGTTAAGACTCATTTATACAGTCTCACGTAATTGCATGGGAGACTGGGAAATGTAGTCCCTAGCTGGAAATCAATCTTGAAATAATCTTTGTACTACGGATGGGGGGCCATGAATTTTTGGTAGACAGGTAGTTATCACTGTTACGTGCTCTGTCCTTCTCCTTTTGAGAAAATTTAGGCAGATGAAAAATTAAAGCTAACAGATTAAAGAGAACAGATTGTTTCGCCCAGGAATACCTTTAATGATAGTACCTTCACCTCTCTGTACACTGTCTCCATGAAACTTGTGTAGAGGAGATTGAAGAAGAAAGGAAGTGGGAGGAAAGAAGGAGAGAAACACTGAAGAGGAAAAAGAGTAGAAGAAGGGGAAAAGGTAGAGAAGATAGTAAAAAATATGATGAGGTGATAAGAAAAATAAAATCATACTACATTGGATATGCTTGGGGACTAGAACGAGTTTCCAGTGTTTTACATCTCTCTCATTTCCCTTTCATGCCATAAGATAACTTTATATAAGCTGAGCTCTGTGTCTCCTTTACTATAGACATGTTCCAATAGTGGTTTAGTTGTTTTTATCATTACACTAATGAAAAGGTAATGCATTTGCAGAAGCTTTGTAAAGTACACAGAATTATCTGATTGTAATTATGATGGGGTTTAGCGTTAGACTTAATACATATTTTTAGAAGGTTATATTTCTAGGCTAAATGAGAAAAATCACAATTTACTGATTGCAATTCCATTTTCCTAAATAATATTATATATTGATGTATAAAAATTCATATAGGTAAAGACATAAATCCTCAGTGTTACCTTGATGGATTTTCACAAAATGAATGTCATGAAACCTAACATTTTCAGAAAAATCCTCTTGTGCCTATTTCTTAACGACTGAGCCACCCAGGCGCCCCCTCTTGTGCCTATTTCTAATCATTATACCCTCCCTCTTACCCAGAGATAACTTAAACTTTATATAAGTTGAATTATATAGTATGGATTTTTTTGTTACACTAATTTATATTGTCGCATGTGGCAGTAATTTATTCATCTTTATTACTCTATGAAATTTCATTTTGTGAATATATGACTATATATATATACACACACACATATATATATGTATACTTATATACATATATATATGTCTGTTTTACTCTTCAAGAGCATTTTGTTTATTTCCAGGTTTTAGTTATTAAGAATAACACTGCTATGAACATTTTTGGACATGTCCTGTTGTCTGCACATGTACACATTTCTATTCAGTATTTACCTAATAATGAAATTTGTATGTCATTGAGTAGGCATATATTCTCAGTAGATACAATTAAGCAGTTTTTCAAAGTGGCTATAACAACTCACCTTCTGAGTAGCAGTGTACTTAAGTTCCTTTCCCCACATCCTAGCCAGCACTTATTATTAGTCTTCTTACTTCTAGTCACTCTGATGGATATATAGTGGTTTCAGATTTTTCTGGTGATTGAGGAACTCGAGATCTCTTTCCTATGTTTATTAGTCATTTGGGTATCCTCTTTTGTGAAGTGCCAGCTTACGTCTTTTGTCAATTAAAAAAAAAGGTTGCTGGTGTTTTCCTTATTGCTTTTAGGAATATGTCATCTATTCTGGATATGAGACCTTGGTAGATGTCTTCATGCACATACTTTTTTTCATTATGTGGCTTGTCTTTTCATTCTCTTAAATAGGTCTTTAAATATACAAAAGTTACTAATTTCACCATCATTTTCTTTAAGAATAATGGTTTTTTGGGGCACCTGGGTGGCTCAGTGGGTTTGACCTCTGCCTTTGGCTCAGGTCATGATCTCAGGGCCCGGGGATCAAGTCCCGCATTGGGTTCTCTGCTCAGTGGGGAGCCTGCTTCCCCTTCTTTCTCTGCCTACTTGTGATCTCTCTCTCTCTGTCAAATAAATAAATAAAATCTTAAAAAAAATAATGCTTTTTGTTAATGTTTAAGAAATCTTAGGGCGCCTGGGTATCTCAGTTGATTAAGCATTGGACTTTGGCTCAGGTCATACTCTCAGTGTCATTTGATCGAGCCCCATATTGGGCTCTGCACTGGGTTTAGAGCCTATTTAAAATTTTCTGTCTCCTTCTCTCCATCTCCTGCTCGTGTACACTCTCTCTCTCAAAAAAAAAAAAAAAAAGCCTATATTACTCTAATAATGTCTGGATAGTATGGTTTTTTTCTAGGACTTTTATTGTGCCACTTTTCATATATAAATATACAATCCAATTGGAACTGACATTTTAATATGGTATGAAGAAAGTTCAAGATTAATATATTTTCAGTCAACTGGATATCCAGTTGATCTAACATTGTATACTGAAAAGACACTTCTTTCAACACTTGTAGTAGTTTAGTGGTATCTTGCTCAGATTCCCGTTTACCAAGCCAGTGAGTATACCCATACCCCCAGATACTGTGTCAACAGTTCATGGCTGCTCCCCAGACAACTGGTCCTCTTTTAACGGGAACCATCTGCCTCTGGCAGTTACATCTCCACTAGGGTTGTTACTCAACCAGTGAATGACTAATGTAAGAACACAAAAGTCTGGCTTTTTTCCTCAAGAAGGGTTAACCTGTGGTGGGTTTATGCTTCTGAACCTCATTCTGTAGATTAAGCCCTAGCTAGCTTTCACCAAAGACTGCATTCCTGCTTGGCTTCTTTTCCTTTCCTATTCTGCCTAATTCTCTCTCGGTAGAATTTTTTTTCCTGAAGAGCATTCTCTCAATAAATTATGTATACTACAACCCTGTTTCAGGCTCTGTCTCTAGGGAACTCAACCTAATATATTCATTTTTAGAAATGCTCCTAGACAGTAGACTCTAAGAATGGGATCCCAGGTTGGATCACTTTCAGTCAGTATAATAGAATATCTCATCATCAGTTATGATAATCTGTTATGATATATGGTAGAAGTGTTATTGTTGAGCCTTTTACCTGTGGTGAATGAGGATGTGTATAGTGGAAGAATTTGCCCTGATTTGTTTATTATTTCTGGTGTTTGGAAGGTAGCAGAGAAAGAATACAAGAACTGTGAAACTGGGTGGCTATTGTTGATTTCTAATGAAAAGAGAAAATCATAGGCTTAGGACAGTCAACCACCAATTTCAAGCAAGGTATGAGAATTAGAGGACAGCTTAGATAGCTTTCAAAATGACTTCATTTCCTACTAGTGAAGGAGAGATGGAGATGAAGATAAGCATAGAACCTTATTTTTAAGAGTAGCAGAACTTTGAAAAAGGCTGAATTAGCCTAGCCAAATCTATGCTAAAGATTAAGTCCCTGATAGGGAAATAGTGAGATCCTAAGACCTCATATGAGGTTATCTTGGTACATAAATTTGAGCATGTAGATTCTCTTGTGCTCTCTGTGTTTGCAAACGAGGCACCAACTCTCCACTGTAGGAAAAAGGAGTCTCTCTTTCTTGAAGATTGTCAGGCAAGCAGCAATATTATGTTGGTTCACCTCAGGATCTGCCCTTAATTCCCTTCTGATTATTAGACCAAGATGAGGATTAAATTTTTATCATGAACTATCTATGTATGTGCTGGGAAAACTATGGAGGAAATGATTATTATATCATTCAGTATTTACTGGAAGTCCTAGTTAATATAGTAGGATAATTAATAAATGATAAATACACAAACAAATGAACTCTGGGAACAAATAAGTCATTAAGTCAAGGTCATAGGAAGCAAGATGAATATGTAAGAATCAGTTGCTTTCCTGTATATCTGTAACAAACATTTGCAACTTGAAATTAAAACAATACTATTTATAACAAAAATTTAATATTAGTTATAAATCTAAGAAAATATCTTCAAGGTCTATAGGAAGAAAGCTACAAAACCCTGATGAAATAAATCAAAGAAGATCTAAATAAATGTGGAGATATGCCATGTTCATTGATAGGAAGACACAATATTATTAAGTCAGTACTTTTAAACTTGATCTATAGATTCAATACAATTTCGATCAAGATCCTAGCAAATTATTTTGTGGATATTGAAAAACTATAAAATTTATATGGAAAGGCAAAATACCCAGAATAAGCAATACAATATTGAAGAACAGAGTTTGAAGACTGATAATACCTGACTTAAAACTTAGAATAAACCTGCAGTAATGAAGATAGTGTGGTATCAGCTAAAGAATGGACAAATAGATCAATGGAGCAGAATAGAGAGGCCAGAAAAAGACTCCTACAGGGGCGCCTGGGTTAAGCTGCTGCCTTCGGCTCAGGTCATGATCCTGGGGTCCTGGGATTGAGCCCTACATTGGGCTCTCTGCTCGGTGGGGAGCCTGCTTTCTCCTCTCTCTCTGCCTGCCTCTCTGCCTACTTGTGATCTCTCTCTCTGTGTCAAATAAATAAATAAAATCTTTAAAAAAAAGACTCCTACAAATATAGTCAACTGGTTTTTGATGAAGGATCAAAGACAATTCAAAGGAGAAAAGGTAGTTTTTTTAAACAAATGGTTCTGAAACAATTGGACAGCCACATACAAAACAAGTCTAGGCGTCAATCTTATAACTTTAAAATACCTATAAAAATTAAAATTAAAATACCTATAAAAATTAACTCAAAATGAATCATAGACCTAAAAGTAAAATGCAAAACTATTAAACTTCTAGAGGATAACAGAATCTAGATGACCCTGGATTTGGTGATGACTTTTTAGATATATATCCCAAAAAATAACACATGAAAGAAAAATTTGGTAAATTGGACTACACTAAAGCTAAAAATTTCTCTATGAAAGACACTGTTAAGAGAATGAAAAGTCACAAAGAAAATCTTTTCAGAACACATATTTGTAAAAAGACTTGAATTCAGTATATACAAAGAACTCTCCTAACTGTACAAGAAGAAAACAACTACATTTAAAAATGGATCCAATATCCAAAAGACTCCTCACCAAGGAAAATAATACAGATAGCAAATAAGTATATGAAAAGATACTCAACATAATGTCATTAGGGAATTGCAAATTAAAACGACAGTAAGATACCACCTACTACTAGATATCCATTAAAATGGTGAGCTAAATGTAGTCTTGCCAAATGATCCAGCTATTACACTCCTAGATGTTTAACCAAGAGAACTGAAAACTTATGTCCATTCTAACTGGTGTGAGGTGGTATCTCAATGTGGTTTTAATTTGAATCTCCCTGATGGCTAGTGATGATGAACATTTTTTCATGTGTCTGATAGCCATTTGTATGTCTTCATTGGAGAAGTGTCTGTTCATATCTTCTGCCTATTTTTTGATATGATTATCTGTTTTGTGTGTGTTGAGTTTGAGAAGTTCTTTATAGATCCTGGGTATCAACTTTTTGTCTGTACTGTCATTTGCAAATATCTTCTCCCATTCTGTGGGTTGCCTCTTTGTTTTGTTGACTGTCTCCTTTGCTGTGCAGAAGCTTTTGATCTTGATGAAGTCCCAAAAGTTCATTTTTGCTTTTGTTTCCTTTGCCTTTGGAGACATATCTTGAAAGAAGTTGCTGTGGCTGATATATCAAAGAGGTTACTGCCTATGTTCTCCTCTAGGATTCTGATGGATTCCTTGTCTCACATTGAGGTCCTTTATCCATTTCGAGTTTATCTTTGTGTACGGTGTAAGAGAATGGTCGAGTTTCATTCTTCTACATATAGCTGTCCAATTTTCCCAGCACCATTTATTGAAAAGACTGTCTTTTTTCCACTGTATATTTTTTCCTGCTTTGTTGAAGATTATTTGACCATAGAGTTGAGGGTCCATATCTGGGCTCTCTACTCTGTTCCATTGGTCTATGTGTCTGTTTTGATGCCAGTACCATGCTGTCTTGGTGATCACAGCTTTGTAGTAAAGCTTGAAATCAGGTAATGAGATGCCACCAGTTTTAT